>CAUYSK010089699.1:0-14710 GCA_963575035.1 Avahi laniger
GCACTCTAGGCTGGGCAACAGAGTGAGACTCTGTCTCAAAAAATAAATAAGTAAATAAGTAAATAAATAAATAAAACAGGACAGTGACAGTATCAGATTCTTACAATTTTTAAATGAAAAAAGTTTTAATTGTGGAAGTAACACATGCACATATCACAAACAACAGAGACTGCAGAAGGGCTGTGTAACAACAGTCCCCTGCTCCTCCTTGCCTCACCCCATCCTCTCCCTAGAGAAAACCACTTTTCACTTTTTAAACTGCCCTTTTTTTCTGGTGGTTATCTTCATATCTCTAAATGTGCATTGTCATCCGTTGGGTTTTCTGGGAAGCGAACTTTCAGATGGACATTTGTGCAGGTGGCTCGCTGAGGGAGGGCAGGAACAACACCTGTAAGGGAGGGAGGGAAGAGGGATGGGGCAAAGAGAGAAGGAGAACTGTGATGAGGTCGCAGCGGGAGCCTCAGCCAATGCTGCAGGGAGTTCTCAGGCTGGGGTGACCCTTCAGGGCTGTCCTGAATTGAGGCAAGGAGCACATCATCCAGTCGCTGGATGTGAGCCGTTCCCAGAGCGGAGAGGTGAAGGTGGGTGAGGTCGCTGCTTCCGCTGAGGGCAATGCCTTTGACAGGGCTCAACTGTGAGTCCTCTCAGGGATGAGAATCCCAGCGCCGCGGGGGAGTGAGCAGTCCTTAAGGGGGACCTGGGCGGTGCTGCACAGCACCCATGCAGCTCACCCCTTGCACTGCTTGGATCCATTTGCTTCATATAATAATTTCACCCCACCCTCGAATAGCCTATTCGGGATTCTGGTTGCTCTCTTTTCCCGCGGAAGCTTATAAAAGGAAAGTCAGTGGGACACGTTGCAGACCCACTGCCACTGCTGTCTGGGGTTCCATCTGGTCATCGCCACCTCCCTCCTTTGTTACCCATTCTGGATTGCTCCCAGCCCCAGCTAGCACCTCTGCTGACATAGCTTGAGCAGTCTGAGCCCCTGGTCACCATGGCCTTTTCAGGCTGAGGCTGCCGTACTGCTGTTCACCATTAAAACTGCATGATGGGACAGTAAGAGATGCCCCGGGGGGCCTTGGAATCTATCTGTATCGTCCCAGCTTCCTGCAGCCCTGCCTCTTCCCTAACATCAGATAAGGAGAGTTTCACTCTGCTGGGAGAGTGAATAGTTTTTTTTGCTTACTGGTCTCTTGGCAGTGGTGAGGCTTGAAGTTTAACAGGATTCTTGCCGTGTACTGTTTCAGAAACATTCTGCCTCTGGAAACCTTGGCCTCCAGAAACTCAGAGCCTAGAGTGCTGAGGATAGGAAGCACACGTGTCCTCAGTGGGTCACTGGGAGTAATGGTAAGCATGGGTACTCCTACTTCCAACCCTTAGTTCCTGGACACATGTATTCTACCTCTTGGGGACACAGTACCATGAAATGATCATTAGTTTAAGATATATGCCATGTCCTGAAGATATCATGCTATCGTTCCCAATCCTAGCAGGGTATCATCTCCAAGTTGATACCTTTGCTATGTCTTCAACAGACTATTCCCTTGATCCACCAGGCTGGCAGCTTCAGGGTGGTGTGGTATAAGATAGGACCAGTGGATCTCACGGTCATATGTCCATTGACACATCTTTGTTGTAATATGGGTCCTATGGTCTGTTGTCATGCTGTGGAAGACCCATTGCTGATGGGTCAGGTAGTATGAGAACTCTTGGATGGTAGGGCTAGCTGAGGCACTGCAGGTAAGAAAATCAAATTTCGTACTCAAAACAAGTCAAATGAATTGAGCCCTTTCCAGGTTTGGTTTGGAAAGGGTCCAATGTAATCTACTTGCCAAGAGGTGACTGGTTGGTTTCCTTCAGGGATGATGGCAGATCAGGGGCTTAGCACTGGACTCTGTTTAGGCCACTTCTCTTTCCACATAAAGTGGATGACCAGGTGCCACGCCAGGAGCCCTGCCCTTTGAGAGGATTTCCCTGCACTACTCCTTCAAGACCATCCCCGAGTGGAGCTGCAGGCTGCAGCATTCTGTTTTGGGCTTGCATCCACGTACCAAGCTGACATCTGCTGAGGAAGCTCAGGCTCCCCTGTCAGGTCCTCACAGATGGCCTACTGTGCAGCCATAGGTTAAGCTGAAAGTGGAGTATTGGTGCCACAGGGGTGGGTGATGGAGGAGTTGGGGCCATTACTCCCGCAGGGGCAGCTGTGTTCTCTGGTGCTGTTCATGCTTGACCCAGGTTGTATTCCTTCCATCTTACAATAGATTGTTGTTGTACCCACCCAACGTTATGAACCTTACTTCATTTAATGTAAGCCACCAATTTTGCCAAACTTTTAAGAGCTTTCCTAGCAGCATATTAAATCAATATCCCAGGGCCCATACCAGGTGTTAAATCCTGGGTCATGAGAGAGTGTCCCCACACTGACAAAGCCCCCTCTACTCAGCTTTATATTCTACCCTACTTGAGCCATATACCATTTGCAGACAAATTCTCCCAGTTCTTGCCGGTACATTTCAGCCAGACTCTGCAACTGCATGTTAATCTCTCCCTTCTTTTAGCAGGCCTAGCACTTCCTCCGTTGGGTCATCTTGATATTTGATCCTAGTGATTGATCTGATGGCCAGGAGGGGAGGTGGTGGCAGATCCTGAGGCAGGCTCATGGTGTCTTGGAAGGCACCCCTCCTTTCATGAGGCCTCTGAAAAAGGGGGCCAATTCTGCCGGCCCAGGTTAATCTGCAAGTTCAAGGGTGTCAAATCACATTTGCTCAGTCTCTGAGTCCTGTTTCCTTCTTATCATGGCCCTGACTTTCGGCAACTTGCCTAGGCTGCGAATTCATCCTTCTCTGAAATTCTTCCACTTTTACAATTAAGACCTGTGCCTGAGCTTAGTCTGCCCTCTGGCTGCAGGAAATAAGGTCTTTAAATGCTGCTCTCCGATTCATACTTTGCTTTAAATTGGTGATTAATTGATTTGAGCCTGTCATTTTTTCTCTAATACATCAGTGGTTCTAAGCAACAACCAGCCATTTCACAATTCTTTTTTCCTTTCTTTCTCTCTTTTTTTTTTTAAATGGGGGTCTCGTTGTTACCCAGGCTAACCTTGAACTCCTGGGCTTGAGAAATCCTCCTGCCTCAGTCTCCTGAGTAGCTGGGACTGCAGGAGCATCACTTTGTGCCTGGCTCACAATCCTCATAGTGACCATTTATCTGAACTTCTCACATGCCAGGGACATTTTATAAGCAAATGTATCCCTTTGCCATCTATTATTCAACTTCAGAATCCCATCCTTAAAATCTGCTTTTGAGGACCACTTCTGGTACCAACTATTTTAGGATTGGTCCCCCAGCTCTAGAGATTGAGATGGCAGTTCTTGTTCAAGTGACGTGGTGAGGAAGTGCCCTGGTGAATTCCTACAAGGGAGGAAGAATGGCACTGGATGGCACTTTAGGAGGGGAGAAGTTAGCTCAAAATATGGATTCAGCTGAAGTCTAGCCTCAACCTGATCTCCAGGGGAGCTCTGGAGCAAGAATGCCTCCACTGAGTTGTCCCCCATTGAGGCAGGAGGCTGAAGTTTTATATTCCCAGATCTGCCAGTCATTGGCTGCAGGACGCCTTGGGAAGAAAGTGTAATCTCTCAGACCTTTCCAGCTAGGATAGCTACCTGTCAGTGGAGGGCAATTCTCAGGTGAAGAGTTGCTGTGAAGCTATTGGCAGTCAATGCTCTCAGAACCCAGGGGATGGGTGCACTCACTGGGTGAATGGGGTGGGGCAGGGCACCAACTGCATCTACTACAGCATGCGTCTCTAAACACTGTAGTTTCCTTTTGCCTGTTGTGTGAGTTTTATGAAACCATAGATCACACTTTGTGTTTGGTGTCTTTTGATCAACATTACGAGATTCTTATGTGTTGTTGTATGTAGTTGTTGTTCACTTACGCTCATTTCTGTATAATGTATAATATTCTGCTAAATGACTATGCCACAATTTATTTTCCATTCTACTCTTGAAAGACACTAGGTTGTTTCCGGTTTGGGGCTACTCTAAACAGTGATGCTGGGTATATGCTTAGGAGAGGTGTTGCTGGGTCATATTGTATACATATGTTGAACTTTAGTAGAAAATAACAAACTGTTTTCCAAAGTGGTTATACCAATTTACATTATTTTTATTCATAATAATGTATGAGAATTCCAGGTCTACATCCTTGTCAGTACTTGGTATTTTCAGCCTTTTTAACTTTAGCCATCTTTGTAGGTATGGAGTGATATCACATTGTGGTTTTCATTTTTATTTCCCTGGTGATCAGTGGGATGGAGCAGCTTTTCATATAATTTTGAATACTTCCACATCCTCTTTCATGATGAGCTTGTTCAAGTTTCTTGTCCACTTTTCTATTAGATTGTTGATTCTCTTTTTATTAATATTATTTGAAGGAGTTCTTAATAAATTTTTAATATTAACCCTGTGTCACTTTGTCGTATTATAATTATGTTCTCCTGGCTGGGCGCGGTGGCTCACGCCTGTAATCCCAACGCTCTGGGAGGCCGAGTGGTGAACTGCTTGAGCTCAGGAGTTAGAGACTAGTCTCAGCAAAAGCAAGACTCCATCTCTACTAAAAACAGAAAGAAATTAGTGGGGCAACTAAAAATAGAAACAAAAAATTAGCCAGGTGTGGTGGCTCGAGACTGTATTCCCAGCTACTTGGGAGGCTGAGGCAGGAGGATCGTTTGAGCCCAGGAATTTGAGGTTGCTGTGAGCTAGGTTGATGCCATGGCACTCTAGCCTAGGCAACAGAGTGAGACTCTGTCTCAGAAAAAAAGAAAAAAAGAAAAAAAGAAAGAAAGAAAAAAATATGTTCTTCCAATCTGGCTTTTTACTCTCTTAGTGGTGGCTTTTGGTGAAAAGAAAGACTTAATTTTGAAATTATCCAATTTATCCATCTTTTCTTTTATAGTACATTTTGGGTCCTGTTCAGTAAGTTTTCCCCCATTACAAGTTCATGAAGATAATATTCTGTATTACCTCCCAGGAATTTTATTGTTTTGACCTTTACATTTAGGTTCACAAACTGTCTGGAACTAACTTTTTGAATGGTGTGAAATTCAGTTTAATTTTTTTTTCAAGGAAATACCCAATTGATCCAGCACCATTTATTGAAAAGATGATCAAGTGTTCATATATGTACAGGTCTGTTTCTGGGCTGTCTACTCTATTAAATCGGTCTATTTATCCATCCTTGTGCCAATACTACACTGTCTTAATTATTATGAAACTATAAAAAATCTTGATATTCAGTAGAAAAAGTCCCCTTACTTCCTCTTCCTCCTTCTCCTACTCTGTCTCCCTCTCCTTCTCCTTTGTCCTCTTCTTCTTCAGTGCCTTGGCTATTGTTCAGTCCTTTGCATTCCCATTTAAATTTAGAATCAGCTCTCAGATTATATTAATTAAGAAAAATCAAAATTTTTATTAGAATTGCATCGAATTTGGGGAAAATCGACATATTCACAATACTGAGTTTTCCATTCCATGAACATGGTTTTTAGAACCTCCATTTATTTGAAATGTCTTTCAAAAATGTTTTATAGCAGCCAGGCATGGTGGCTCACACCTGTAATCCCAGTACTTTGGGGGGCCAAGATAGGGGGATTGCTTGAGGCCAAGAGTTCGAGACCAGCCTGGGCAACAAGTGAGAACCTGTCTGTAAAACAAAACAAAACAAAAAAAAGCCAGGCACAATGGTGCGTGCCTATAGTCCCAGCAACTAGGGAGGCTGAGGTGGGAGGAATACTTGAACAAAGCCTGGATGACAGAATGAGATCCTGTCTCAAAAAAAAAAAAAAGTTTTATAGCTTTCTGTGTAGAATTTTCACATATCTTTGGTTAGAGTTGGACGTAGGCATATTAAGTTTTTGATGATATTATAAATTTTATTTAAAATTTTCCATTTCCTATTTGATACAAGTGTGTAGAAATAAGTTGAAATTTTGTATGTTGAGAGTAATGACTTCTGGTTAGGACTAACCATAGGAGAAGACTGTCCCAAATTTGGAAGGCAAAAGTAAAGCAGTGGCCATGCTTACTCTCTCAAGATTGAGGTAGGTCAGGCCTTTTTGCAGTTCAAGCGAGTTTTTGCAGCTCTGCTGGCTTACCCTGTTGGTGTGGACAGTGGCTAGATCCATAGCTCCTTGGGTTCCTATGGGATCTTTTCCTTCAGCTTCTTCAAATACTGAGCGAGTGTGACTGTGGTTCCATATCAAGTCATCCATGGCAGTGAAGTTGGAGGCCTGAGGATTGAATAAGGTCAGTATGGGTTCTGGTGAAAGAGAGATAAATAGGTCCAGATTGATCCTTATGGGTTCCAGTTGTCCTTTCTCTTCTCCACTTTATGCTCATTTTTCCTTCCTGACCACTTGTCCTGTAAGTACAGGCTCAGCACCAGTTGCAGAAGCAGTAGATAAACTGGCAGTTTACCAGCTCACAATTATGTAAAGTCAAACGTCTAAAATAAATCCTTTATTCTATATCACTCCTATGGTTCTGGTTCTCCGATCAAACTCTTTCTTATATATTGACCTTATATCCAGAACTTTGCTAAATCCATGTACTAATTCTCATAATTTATCTCAAAATTATTTTGAGTTTCTTAAATGCACAATCGTATTATCTGAGAATCTTTCCAATCCTTACACTTGAATTTTTTTTTCTTGCCTTATACTATAGGCCAGGACCTCCAATGTCGAAGAGAAATGATGAAGGCGGGAATTTTTGTCTCATTCAATCATTAGGTATGATGTTTGCTACAGGTTTTTTTCCCCCTTCTTTTTGAAAATATTCTTTATCACATTAAGGAAGTTCCATTCCATTCCCTGTTGACTAAGAGTTTTCTCATAAATACTTGAACTTATTAAATGCATTTTTCTGTACCTATTAAGATAACCAATGATATTTCTATTTTATTCTGTTAGCAAATTATATTGTTTGATTTTCTAACGTTTAACTAACCTTGTGTTCCTGCCATAAATTCACTTTGGGTATTATGTATTGTTGTTTTTATGTATTACAGGTTTTGTTTTTAATATTTTAAAAAATATTTTTCATTTACATTCATGTGTGAGACTGGCCTGTGATTTTTTTCTTGAGTATCATTATTAAGTTTTGGTATCAGGGCTACACTAGCTTCATAAAGCTAGTGGGGAAATGTTTTCTCTTTTATTAAGGTCTGGAAGAGTTTTATGAGATTATTGCTTTTACTGACTACTTGATTAAACTAACTGGTGAGGCCACCAGGCCCTGGGATTTCTTTATGTGAAGTTGTTTCCTAATATATGCATTTGAACCTATAAATAAGTATTGCTTTGGCTACATTCCACAAATTTTAATATGTTATGTTTACTTATTCAATTAAAATACATTCTAATTTCCATTGACTTATCTTCGATCCATGGGATATTTTGAAGCATATTGCTGGAGTTAGCATAAAAATAGACATAATTCAATAGAACAGAGTAGAGAACCCAGAAAAAAACCCTAACAAATGTAACCAATTGATTATCAGGGAAGGTGACAGGATAATAGAATAGGGGAAAGGATAGTTTTTTCAATACATGGTCTTGGAAAAACTAGATAGATATCTGTAAGGAAAAAAATGAATTTTAACCCTTACCTCAAACCTTCAAAAAAACCTAACTCTAAATGAGTCAGACATAAATGTAAAAGCTAAAACTATAAAACTTTTAGAAGAAAACATAGGATAATATCTCTATGACTTTGGAGTAGGCAAAGATATCTTAGGACATAAAAATAGTAATCATAAAAGGAAAAAAAGAATAAATTAGACTTCATCAAAATTAACAATTTTCTGTTTTTTTTAAAGACTCTGTTGAGAAAATAAAAAGATAAGCCACAGATTGGGAGAAAAAACTCACAATGCCTGTATCTGACAAAGGACTTGAATTCAAAACATACAAATAACTCTTACAACTTAATAAGAAGACAAATAAAACAATAAAAAATTGGACAAAGGATATAAATAGATTCTTCACAAACGAAGACATATAAATAGCCAATAAGCACATGAAAATATTCTCAACATATTAATTATCATGGAAATGCAAATTCAAATCATAGTGAAATATCACTATATACCCACTAGAATGGCTAAAATTAGGATGACTGACAATGGTAAGTGTTGGAGAGGATGTGGAGCAACTGGAACTTTTATACATTGATGGTGCGAGTGTGGAATGGTACAACCACTTGAAATAACAATGGAAAAACTGGCAGTTTCTTACAAAGTTAACATACTCTTACATTATGACTCAGTAGTACTCTACCGAGACATTTACAAGAGAAATGAAAACATGTATCCACAAAAAGACATACATGAGTGTTCATTGCAGTTTTTAATCACAATAGCTAAAACTTAAAAACAGCCTGAATGTCCAACGATAGATAAATGAATAAATAAGTTGTAGTATATTCATATAATAGAATACTACTAAGCAATAAAAAGGAGCAAATCACTACTATGCGTGATTCTAAAAACTTTGTTTTAAGCAAAAGAAACCAGACACAAAAAAGTATGTGCAGTATGTTTCCTTTTATATGCCATTCTGGAACAGTAAAATTTAATTTGTAGTGACAGAAAGGCAATTATTGGTTGGTTGGGGCTGGAGGTAGGTGGAAGATTGATGGCAAAGATCCTTTAGGGAACTTTTAGGGGTGATGGAAATATTCTCTATCTTAATTAGGGTGGCAGTTACATGAGTGTGTATGTTTGTCAAAATTACCAAACCGTATACTTAAAAGGGTACATTTTATTGTATGTAAATCATATTTCAACAAATAAATGCACAAACACATACACACATATACATACACAGGAAAGAGACTATAAAACAATGTTAAAGTAAAAGGATAGAATGGAAGGAGAGGGGCATGGATTAGGTTTTGTCTTTGTTTCTTCTTTCTAAACCTTCAGCAAATTGATTCTTAAAAACCATGTCCTTATATGTCTTTACTAAAAAAATTAGGCATAAATGAGAGATAAGGAGGTAGAGTCAGAATGTAGACAACTCTTCTGAGAAGTTTAGCAGTGAAGGAGAGCAGAGAATTGGGCTTTGGTTGGAGAAGATGTGATTTCATGGGGATTCTTTTTTTAATGATAGATATGTAAAATTGGGCACGAATCTATTATGCTTATAGCTCTTATATAATTATAGAACCAAGAGGAATTTACAAGTTAAATCTAAACAAAATTCCCAAACCGATTCAATTTAATAGTATAAAAAAGATAGAATTGCACAGTATAATCTTTGCCATGTAAAATGTGACTATATATTTAGGAAAATGGCTAGAAAAAACCATAGCAAAATTCCTACAAAGATAGCACAGGAATATAAATAAAATAATTTAAATTTTCTTCCTATAGTTTTCTACATGTTTGAAATGTTCTGTAATGAATATTTATTACTTATATAACTAGCTAAAGACAAGTATTTTTAAAGAAAAGAATAATCGATGCTAATTTTCAAATAGGCATGAATCTAACGTGCATGTATTTTACTATCTGCACGTAGAAATACCCACCCTGCTTTTCCCATTGTTCATGCTTCTGTTCCCAGGTCCTCTCCTTAGCTTGAGGTCCTTTCCCTTCCAGCACCAAATAGTTTCCAGTCAGTTGGGATGGCACAGCCTAGAACAATAACTGGCCATCCTAATGTAATGTAATGCTTTTCAACTCATAAGACAGATGCCTCCTTTGTATAACCACTATTTTTGTAACATCCCCTTTACTAGGCTGAAAGGAAATCATAGAAAATAAAGCCCACCTGCACACACAATTTCCCCCCAAATTAATACAATGCTCTGTGTAAAGAAGAGATACAAGGAAAGCAGTGTACAATAAAATAAATCCTTTGGAATGACTGCTTCAGAAGACAACAGGAGTCAGATGCTTGCCTATGTCTATGTATACATAATCAATGTAAATGCTCAGTTTCAAATAAGGACTAAAACCTCTCATTGGAAGATGCTAGCGGACCAACTCATCATTTTCTAAACTAGTCTTTCCTATATGGACTCTTCCAGTGAGTAACCATTTGGTAGATGAGGCAGTTTTTCTGCCTACAAGTAGTCTAGTGGTAAATAAAGAAGGAAGAATACGGTACCACCTTCGAGGCAGTACTGCTTTAAAAAAGTCAAACTTGAACCTGATTGAGCCTCAGTCTAGTCTATATCAATGGCTCTCAAGGTGTGGTCAGCATCACATGGGACCTGTCACAAATGCAAATTTTGGGGACTTATCCCAGACAAGAATCAGAAACTCTGAGGATGGGGCCTGGCAGCCTGCTGCAACACGCCATTCAGGTGATTCTGATGCCCACTAAAGACTGAAAGCCACTGCTCTAAATCCAAAACCAATTTATAGGAACTACAAAAGAACATACTAAACAACACCCTGGTGATGCAGGAGAAAAAAACATACGATGGGAAACTCAATCAAACGATCCAGTTCCTTTAAATGTAAATTGTAAGGAAATAAAAAATGAAAGGAAAAGTCTCTATCGATCAATTGAGAGAGACATATGAAACATACCGACCAATTGCAAATTTTAGACCTTAATTCAAATAAACAAATTGTTAAAAAATATTTATAACATTTTTGAGATAGTTGGAAATTTAACACTGGTTATTGGATATTTAGGAAATGTTAATTCTTTTTAAATATGATAATGGCATTGAAGTGTTAAAATAATTGAATGGGAGACCATTAGTATTATAGTATTCCTGTAATACTAAGGAAACTGAAACCTAACTCAGACTCACCTCCTATACGCAGCTAATTTTAAAAATACTCAGCCAATCACAGAGGCCAACTGGGCATTGGTTTGTCTTGAACTTCCCATTGGATAGTCCAAAAGGCAATCACTCAAATCTTAACCAAATAATTTCTTTGCTCTACTTCCACATTCACCCTATTAAAACCTTCCTCTCTTGCTCCTTTGGCAGATCCTGACCCAACTCCAGTTTGGAGCTGCCCAATTCATATTAATAAATTTCTGTGTGCTTAAATAAACTCTCCAAAATTTTAATGTGCCAAAGTTTCTCTTTTAACAGAAGTTATAGTTATTGGCAAAATGATAGAATATCTTCAATTTGCTTCAAAATCATATTGGGTGGGTGGATGAAGGTATAAATGGGAAAAGGTTGGCCAGGAGCAGTGGCTCACACCTATAATCCTAGCACTCTGGGAGGCTGAGGCGGGAGGATTGCTTGAGCCCAGGAGTTTGAGGTTGCAGTGAGCTATGATGATGCCATTGCACTCTAGCTTGGGCAACAGAGTGAGATTCTGTCTCAGAAAAAAAAAAAAAAGATGGACCATGGGATACTAGTAATTAGGGCTGGATGACAGGTTCATGGGGTCCATTATACTATTTTGTCTACATTTGTATATATTTGAAATTTTCCATAGTAAAAAGCTTAAAAAAAAAAAGAAAGAAAGAAAGAAAAGAAAACGTTCAGGGGCTTTGTGAGAAGGTTTTGCATTTAAAGACAGAATCCCCTGATTGAGCCCTAATTTTTCCTTTTATCTTCCAGCCAGAGTGAGCTGGGGAGCTGGGTAAATTGCTTTATCTCTGTCATCCTCATTTTCCTCATTTGTAAAATAGAGTCGTGAGAATTAAATGATACAATGTATTCAAATGGTTTGCAAAGAGCTTTGCAGATAGAAGTTTCTATTATCCAGACTGTGAGTTCCTTAAAGCGAAATACGGTATCTTTGAATATTTTTTCAGCAGGTGTTGGGCATATAACAGGTGCTCCATAAGTGTTTAGCCTTGGTTTTTAAATTCAATTAAAACATTATTTATTAGATAGATAACTGAATGGATACATTTCAAATTCTAGGTTTCAGACTTCAACAAAGAACCATCTTGATCATTCATTCAGTGTTTAAAACTTATAATGAATGAATAAAAGTAGGAGACATAATTTGATAATTATTATTTAGTTAATAATATATTATATTATATATAGTTAATATACTATATTATATATTAATAATTCATAATATATTATCAATTAATTTAACTTGAACATGTCACACACCTATTCAAACAGAATCTATTATAACATATTATAGATTACATTTTCTCCTTTTCCTTCACGGTTGCTCCTAGGTTGAAAACAATGGAAGGTGGGAAGCTCTTGTTCAGTGTAGATATCTCAGTCTTGGAACTACAAACATAAGCCAAGTTAAAGCAGGGACTAAGTTTTACATCTTTACCCCATTTCTTTAGTAAATTCCTTTAGACTCCACCAGAGGGAGCATCATAGTGCTTAGCCTCACCGAGGGGTGGGGTACACAGGAGATGATTCAGTACGTATGCATTCACTCAGTAAGCAAATGTGTATTGAGCACCTACTATGTGCCTAGCAGTTTTAGGTGCTGAGGATACAGAGACAAATAAGACATGAACCTGCCCTGAAGGGACTCAGTCTAGAGTCGAGGCAGACATGAAAGGAAAAATGACCCTATAGTGCAGCAAGGACTATAATGTGTGTCGCAAGCTACTAAGAGAACTATTAAGTCTCTCTCTAGGGGGCAGGGAAGGCTTCACAGAATGTGAGCTTAATTTTTTTTTTTTTTAGACAGGGTCTGGCACTGTCACCCAGGCTGAAGTGCAGTGGGTACCATAGCTCACTGCAACCTCAAACTCCTGGGCTCAAGTAAACCTCCTGCCTCAGCTTTCCGAGTAGCTGGGACTATAGGCGCACACCACCATGCTGGGCTAAGTTTTCTAATTTTTCGTAGAGATGGGGTCTTGCTATGTTCCTTAGACTGGTCTTGAACTCCTGGCCTCAAATGATCCTCCTACCTTGGCCCCCCAAAGTGCTAGAATTACAGGACCCTGCCCAGTATGAACTTAATCTTAAAAGGCAGATAAGAGTTCATCCGTGGACGAAGCAGACAGAACAGTATGCACAAATACTTATGTGGAGGTAAGAACGAGCATTCAATCAGTTTGTCGTGGTGAAGAATAAGGTTTAAGGAGTCTGGAAAATGGGGCATGAGGGGCTGGACAGTTGGCGGGGGCTACATCATGAAAGGCCTTAATCCACGAAAAGAGAAGAGCTGGTTAATATACACATACAACTCAAAAAGATGAGAGATTTAAAGTAAACTCTATGGAGGATGATGCCCCTATCATAGTATGCAGAAAATAGTTTTTCAGAGAATTTGTATTGTAAGGGACCCTCAGGGACCATTTATGCACTTCACAAGATCTTCATTCTCATGATTTTATAATCTGTGCCCAGTTTGGTCATTCACTTTCTCATTTTCTTTGGATTTGATCTATGTGACTTTTAAATGTGTCTGAAAATCAAGCCTACTGGTCAAAAGCATGAAGATTTACCATCATTAAGGATCTCAAAAATATTATGATTCAAATTTCTAAGGCAATTCTAAAAATGTTCTAGACATGTTTGGAATAATGTCAGCATTATTAGAATAAAAGTCATACCCAAGGTGACATTTTTTTGCCCTTTCTTTAAAAATCTCCTTTCCCCGTGGTTCCTGCTAGTGTAGCTCAGCAGACGTTGACAGTCAGAGGACAGACAACATCGGGACAAACTGGAAGACCAATGTCGCTCAGACATTTCCCTGAGTCTTCCCCTTTCTGAAGCTGGAGGTAGACACCCCACTGAGCCAGGCAGGAGGGCTTTTTGGCTCTGACTCATACGAGAAGACTCGCATCCTGTTCGCCTGGGCAAGCAGCTAGCTGCCCTTTCCACCCAGAAAGGCTTCTGACCTGACGAGTCCAACCTGCTTGTTCCCTTGAAGGCATCAGGCCGCAATGAGAAACGGAGGGGAAGCTAGGGAGGCTGAAACGCCTCAGCTAACTCAGTGCCCTTGCTGCTTTTCAGCATTCGACATATCTATGATGAAAAAAGTGGCATCTGCAGGATTTCTGAGTATGACTGAGTTTTAAGGGTGTTATGAGTTTCTAGTCTGTGAAGCACTTTAAA
This sequence comes from Avahi laniger, assembly GCA_963575035.1. NCBI lineage: Eukaryota > Metazoa > Chordata > Mammalia > Primates > Indriidae > Avahi > Avahi laniger. The sequence continues at coordinate 14,037 of CAUYSK010089699.1, forward strand.
TCAGAACAATAAACTCTTAGCATCTAAAGGGCTAGAAGGGTCCTTAGAAGTTACCTGGTCCAATCCCATCATTTTATAAATGTGGAAACTGAGGACCTGAGAGTTTAAAATAGGGTGACCTTGGGACCATCCTGGTTTATGCTTGTTTTTCCAGTGTAAATATCAGTAACGCCACTTTCACTCTCAAAAGTTTCCCAGTTTGGAGAATAAATTATATGGTCATCCATATCCTACCTTAGGAGAAAAGAAAGGGTATGAATAGGTGGACAGGAGTGAAGAAGGAATGTTAGATGGAAGAAACAGTATAAAAAATATAGCTATATAGGCCGGGCGCGGTGGCTCACGCCTGTAATCCTAGCTCTCTGGGAGGCCGAGGCGGGCGGATTGTTTGAGCTCAGGAGTTCGAAACCAGCCTGAGCAAGAGCGAGACTTTGTCTCTACTAAAATTGAAAGAAATTAATTGGACAACTAAAAATATATAGAAAAAACTAGCCGGGCATGGTGGCGCATGCCTGTAGTCCCAGCTACTCGGGAGGCTGAGGCAGAAGGATCGCTTGAGCCCAGGAGTGTGAGGTTGCTGTGAGCTAGGCTGACGCCATGGCACTCTAGCCGGGGCAACACAGTGAGACTCTGTCTCAAAAAAAAAAAAAAAAAAAACTTAAAAATAAAATACA
>CAUYSK010089701.1:0-31299 GCA_963575035.1 Avahi laniger
AGACACATCTGTAGTAAAGAATTCTTCCCTACAAAGGCCAATTCACAAAATTGGAGGAAGTGACTGTTACACTAGATGTGCAGATATCAATGTAAGAACACGGGAAACACAAAAAAGCAAGGAAATGTGAAACCTCAAAAGGAACACAATAATTCTCCAGCAACAGATCCCAAAGAAAAGGGAATCTATGAAAAAGGATTCAAAGTAATTATAGTAAAGAAACTTAGTGAGAAACAACAGAAAATAGGTAAATAATACAAAGAAATCAGGAAAACAGTTCATGATCTGAATGAGACATTCAACAAAAATATTGATAACATAAAATAGAACCAAACAGAAATTTTGTAACTGAAGAATTCAATGAATGAAATAAAAAAAATACAATCAAGGGCTTTAATAATGGACTAGATCTATTAGAAGAAAGAATTTCTGAACTTGAAGATAGGTCTTTTGAAATCACCCAGTCAGACAAATCAAAACCACAGTGGGATACCACCTCACTTCAGTTAGAATGGCTGTAATAATAAAACAGAAAACAAGTGTTAGTGAGGATGTGGAAAAAGGGGAATACTCACACACTGTTGGTGAGATTGTAAATTTGTTGTTAATTAGTATAGCCACTATGGAAACCTCATGGATGTTCCTCAAAAACTTAAAAATAGAACTACCATATGAATCAGTAATCCCACTAACTAGTATATATTCAAAAGAAGTAAAATAAATATGTCAAAGAGGTATCTGCACTCCCATATTTATTGCAGTACTGTTTACAATAGCCAAGACTTGGAATCAACACAAGTTTCCGACAATGGATAAATGGAGAAAGAAAATGTGGTATACATACACGTTAGAATACCACAGAGCCATAAGAAAGAATGAAATCCTGCCATTTGTGGCATCATGGATGGAACTGGAGGTCATTATGTTAAGTGAAACAAGCCAGGCACAAAAAGACAAATATTACATATTCTCACTCACGTGTGGGGGCTAAAAAAATTGATCTCATGGACGTAGAGAGTAGGATAATGGTTACCAGAGGCTAGGAAGGGTGTGTGTGTGTTGGGAGGATTAAGAGGGATTGTTTAATGGGTTCAAACATACATTTATAGAAAGAGTAAGTTCCAGTGTTCAGTAGCATAGTACAGTGACTATAGTTAAAAATAATTTATTGTATATTGCAAAATAGATAGAAAATTTGAAATGGTCCCAACACAAAGAAACGATAAATGTTTGAGGTAATGGCTATCCTAAGTGCCCTGATTTGATCATTACACATAGTATGGATGTATCAAAATACGTGTGTACCCCATAAATATGTAGAAGACAAAGGGGAAGTGCTTGAAATTTAAATTAATTTGATTAATAAAGAGAAATGCAAATGAAAAGAAAATAGGCACAAATTCATGGAGGCACATTACAAAGATAGAACAGGAGTTATTACCAACAGAGAACCATAAATATGAAAATAAATCTTCAAATCAATTAAGGAAGAAGATTATAAAATAAACAGCCATACTGAAAGCCAGAAAAGAAAAAATAATATGTGCTCCATCAATATGTCTTTAATTATAGTGAATTATTGAATGGAGAGGTTTATAAAGTGAGCAGCAAACAGACTAGAGCTAAATGAATTCTTTACCACTGCCCTTTTAGGAGAAAGTAGTTGTAAACTCTTGATCAGAGTGAGGTAGCCATGGTGGGCAGATGGGCACATAGGAAAATGAGTTAGCCACGTAAACATTTAACAGAAAAGCAGAAAAAGCTGTTTCTATATAAAATCATGAAAACAGGGAAATCAGCTGTCTGCACTGAAATCAAGAAGTCTTTGAAATATTTTAAGGGCTTTTTTAAAGATACAAAAAAATCTGAAAAGGGTAAAATATTTATTTTAAAAAGGTAGAAGAATCTGACTTGGTTACTTGGTTATCTGGGAAGATACTGGAAGTAATCAATCAAATTTTAATCACCTGGAAAAGTATAGGTATTATGAAATACCAACATGGTTTTCTGAATAGCAAATCATGCCAGACCCATTAAATCGTGTTCTGTGATAGCATTACAAGCCACAGAAACGAGGAAAAATGATAGTGACAATCCATCTTGTTTTCAAGAGGTCTTGAAATCTGCTCTTTGTCACATTTTCATTGACAAACTTGGGGAAATATGACCTTCGCCACATTATTTTTAGGTGGATGGATGCACAACATGCTTGAATGTTCCACCACAGGACAACTGAAGTTTCAATTTGAAGTTGCTCTAATATGCGGATGTAGCTCCCAAGCACTGGTTCTGAGGCCCATCTAGTCAACCGCGGTTAGGTGATTTGCATTAAGTAATTTAGAGTGTGCTCATCAACTCTCCAGGTAATTATAAATCTATTTAGTTGGTATAAGTAGGAGACAAAAATTGAAAAGTTGAATAATATAAATACACAAAACAGACACTTGGAGGAAATTTTTCTTATTAGAATATTAATCAACAGTGTGATGCTACTGTGAAAATTGCCAACACTTCATAGGAAATTTTGAAAAGGAGGATGATATATAAGGACCTGAAAAAAGTATTTCTGCCTTTTCCTTGTTTTTGTTAATCATCATTAAGACACTTGCTTCTAATTTTAGTTACTATTAATAATACCATACTTTTAAACAAATTCAGACATAAAATTTGGTCTTTTTCTGGTTTTTAGATGGTCTCCATTGTGACTGTATTACTTTTCTAATTAGGGGATTCAAGCTACATTTGAAAAAATCGTTAAAAAGCAAGCTAACAGTCTGGGTGTGGTGGCTCATACCTGTAATCCTAGCACTCTGGGAGGCTGAGGCAGGAGGATTGCTCTAGTTCAGGAATTTGAGAGAAACCTGAGCAAGAGCAAGATCCCATTTGTCATTGCCAAGGAAAAGAGTGCTTCAGGAAGGGGAGTGGTAAACAGTGATCAAGCTTGATCAAATATCAAGCTTATTGATTTTTTAAAAACAAAGTTGAAAACTTGTACCTCTGTTTAATGTATATATATGATTTTTAGAGAGGTAGAAACCATGTTTCCTCTGTTTTTTGGCCATCTGGCTTTTTAAAACTTGTTAATTATATTTGTTGTTTGTTCATTCAAAACAAAAGCAATAATTTGACTGGATAAAACATTTGTGGATACCTTAATTTAACCTTTAAAATTATGTAGATATTTTTCTAATGTCTTCTGTAAAATATTGTAGATGTTAATTCTGAAGTTAATGTGATATTTTCCCTTTGTAGGCACTATGTTCCTTCTAAATGGATGCTTTATGGAATATTTTCTTTATTCTTGAAATTTAGAACTTGGCGAGAAATCCCCAGAGAAAAGCCCCAAGACCACCTGGCTTTACATATGGAGTGGTCCCATGCCTTCCTCTCGCACAGATATCCTGTGCTTCTGTTAGTGCACAGGTCCAACAATGGCTTCAGATGGACTGCCCCCAGATAGCCATGGAGGATACCTCTAATCCTACCATCTCTGGGTAAGAAAGATCCCACTCAAGGTAGCAGATATTGCTCTTGAGAAGATAGGTCTTCAAGCCAGAAATGGGATTTGATGTGATAGTGCTTACCTCAGCCCACATGCTTCCAACATAGGAGAATATTTGGGGAAGCAGACACCATAACTCTTCCCTTTGCTTACTGCCACATTTGTCCAAATCTATGTTGTGTTGGGCAGAAATTCTGTAATTTATGTATGTCAGCAGCCCATCCCATCAACATTATTATAATATTATCTATAATATTCTTTCCTGGTGTCTTGTAAAACTTCTCTTTGGTTAATCTAATCAGCTATTAGTGTGTGTGTGTGTGTGGGTGACATCTAACTCTAATCATGCTACCATGTTTTTCAGAATATCAAGCTCAGTATCTCTAACATCAAATTTCCACAGAAAAGCTTTGTTTTCATCTGTATTCTCTGCTCAATGCTGGCTGCTACTTGGAGCTAATGTTTCTCTCTGTTCCTTTTTTAGAAAACATATACACCATGACTCTTCATTTTGGTGTCTGTTGCAGTCTCTATGGGATCAAGGTCATCTACTATGGCAAATATGTGTTTTGTGGTCTTATTAGACAATGGGAGGAGAATTTAAAAATTGCTTTAGCGGGAAAATATTTTTCTGCTTGGTTCTTGACCATTAATCAGAAACATAAATGATCTACCACTTCCTGTGTAACACCATAAATTTTCTCTTTCAAAAAGTATTTCATTACTGGACATTGCTTACTCATACTCATGCCCAATGTCATAGATATTACAAACTATTTATAATTGAAATACTTTTGCATTTAAAGACAGACAATGATATACCATATGTGGATGATAGGTTGGGCAGGGTAGAGAAAGAGAATGTAAGAGAAGCTGTGGAATAGCAGGGAAGTCCATGCGCTTGTGTCCAAGGGGCCTGGGTTGGAATCCCGCTTTCAAGTAGAGTGGCCTAAAGGTACAGCAAAGCACCTGCTACATGGTGAATTGTGATCCCCTCCACCTTAAATTCATATGTTAAAGTCCTAACCCAAGTAGTTCAGAATGTGACCCTATTTGAAGACTGTCTTTACAGAGGGAAGTAAGTTAACATGCGGTGATTAGAGTAGCCCTAATCCTCTATGACTGTTATCTTTATAAAAAGAGGAGATTTGGACAACATGTACAAACACAAGATGTGAAGGCAAGGGAGAAGATAGCTATCTACAAGCCAAGGAGAGAGGTCTGGAACAGATCCTTTCCCCAAGGCCTTCAGAAGAAATCAACCCTGCTGACACCTTGATCTTAGACCTCTAGCCTTTAGAACTGTGAGACAATAAGTTTTTGTTGTTTAAACCACCCAGCCTGTGGAACTTCGTTATGGCAGCTCTAGCAAACTAATACAATACCTTAGTTTTCTGCGGAAAAATGGGAATATTTCCATTTCATGAAGTTTTTATAAATTAAATAATAAGAATAGAATAATAATGGTCATGCCATCTGTAATTGATTGCATGCTTATGATATGATTGGTGTAGTGCTCAATGATTTACATATGCTGTAAATGTCTAGCATGGTGACTGCCACAAAGGACAGTAACCATTTTTATTTTCTCTAAATACTGCAATAAAGACATACTGAAATGAAAATATACTGCAATGAAGAGGGAGAGATGCAAAAATATAAGATGAAAAAAACAAAGAGCCGATAAAAGGGAGAAGAAACTAACACATTGCAAGAGGAAGGGAACCGAGACTCCCTACACCAGAGAATAGCAACTGTCAGTAACCAGTGCCCAGGGTGAACAGGGAAAACCTGTTTTGTAGGTTTATTTGGCCAGAACTGCCACAATGTATCTAAGATTTTATTTACATGTGATCCCATAGTTTGCATAATGACTGTGTTATAATTGTTTTAACAATATTAATGGTAAAGATTATCATGAAATCATGTATAGCATTATGTTGACTGTTTTTTATTTCCTTTTTAGCTTTCTGAGTTAGTGACACATTATTGCAGCAAAACATATGTAGGGTCAATTCATGCTGAATAGTTATTAGAAACCATGATAACAAAAGTCATTACACTGCAGTTCAGTTTTGACAGTAAAATTTCTGCAACATTATCACAAATCCTCATGCATTAGTGCAATGATCCTTACTATAGTTTCATATTAGAATCAAAAGATTGCTGTAGCATGCTTGATACAAAAAGTCAAGCAAGCCAAATTCTTTTCTGCTTTTACAGATAACATTTTTGCTGTTTTTCTATGTACATCATGCAGGCAGTATCTTTGTTTTATATACTTTTTTCAGTAACTTATGAGTATAACAAATATATCTTTCTTTAAAATGAGGATATTTCCTTGAAAGACCACACAGTTCTGATCCCCAGCACCAAAGGAAATAATTAGAAAAGGATTTTATATCTGATACAGTCTCACGAATTTCTAAACAGTATGCTATTCAGAGTATTATTATCTTTCTTTTTCTCACATAATGTATTGGCTGTGTGTTTGTGTTGTTTTCTTTTTTAATCAGTGGTTTACTGTAATAGAATAGTACAAGATTTTTAAAAAGAACATTTGTCATATTTAGGATTACTTTGACAGGAAAGCTTTGAGAGTTACCTTTCAGCTGACAAAGGGAAAATATTTTTAATGCCTCTCTGTCCACAGTATTTTTTCATAGTCACTTATTAACATTTATTAACTCTTAGAGGGTCACACTGTACAAGTGAATTGCTTATTTTTGTTATTATACTCAAGGTCCATTTCAAGACAGCAGAACAAATACATGACTTGTGAACTATTGTCTAGTGAATGAGTTAAGGGACCTCCAAAAACCAAGTTAACATCTTTTTAATAGGAGAATCAGGTTTATGAATATAGGCACAGATAATGGATAACTAGAGCATACTTCATCTTATGTAAAATATGTTCTTTGGAATTTGGATATAGATAAAATCCTACTGAGTTAAGCATAATTGAAGTGATTGTGGGCCTCACTATATTATTAAAGCAGCTCATGATGATGTAAGAATTCTTTGAAAATATACATAATTATCCTTGAAATTATTTGATATGCTATATATATTGAATGTTCTTAAATTACAACACACATGTTAACATACAAATATAATACTGTAACTAAAAAGGAATTTGTTCTCATGGCCATAAGAAAGAATAACAAATGGTTAAATCTTTTAATCATTGCATTCTTTATAAGTTTATTGTTTGTAAAATTATTTATTTCACTTGAGCTAATCTGCTGTCTTTAAGTCACCCTTGGTTAACAGAAAATGACAATTTTATAATGTGTTTTGATTTTATATAATCTTTCTTAACACAGGGTAATCAAGTTCATTTTTATAAAGATTCCATTGCCATGGTATAGGTTATTTCTTAATAGTATAGAGATAATGATAACATTACCAGTTTTGAGTCTCATTCTCTCTCTATGTATATAAACTAAAGAATCTATGATGTATGCTGCATAATCTCATTTAATAACAACACATATAACTAAAATATATGTAAAACTTACTATGTGCCAAGTATTGTTTGAGAGCTTTACACATATTAAATTCGTTGTCAGGAAGCATGAAGTAGGTTCTGCTATTCTTATTTTACAGACGAGGAACCAGAGGCTCAGAGAGGTAAATGACTTGCTCAAAATCACAGCTAGTAAGCAACAGAGTGGGATTCAAATCCAGGCAGTTTAGCTCCACGCTACACTGTGCTGCCTATTTTATAACCAGGTCTTTGCTGCAAACACCATTTTGGTAACGTCCTTAGAGAAAAAGAGTATGCATAGATTGAGGTTCTTGCCATATATTGTTACTATTTTTTTCATGGAGAGCACTTTAAAATACAGTGTCGCCATTGGTGAAAGTGCCAATTTTAATGCTTTCTTCAAAAATTAAATATTATCATTGTAAAATATTATATTAATCTGGTAAGTGAAAATGCTATCGTGCTGTTTTAATTTACATTTCTTTGATTACTACTAAGGATGCTTCCTTCCTTTTATTTATCAACTGCTTTGTATTTCTTTAAATATTCAATAAAGACAAGACACACCAAGTAGGTTCTGCTATTATTCTTATTTTAAACTTATTTTAAACTTTCCTCATATGTTAAATATTCAACCACATTTTATGTTTATATTAAACTCTTTAAGGCATTTGTGGTTTTTGGCATAGTAGAAGGTAGGATTTATTTGTTATTTTCCAAAAATATACAGTAGGCTTTGCAGCATTTTGTTAAAAAATTGTGTCCCCCTCCATTTCTTTGCATTTCCACATTTTATGTAATAAATTGCTTTGCACATGAGGACTTCTTTCTAGGCTTTTCTTGCAGTAGCATTGAACTTTCTGTCATTTTTATAACATGTTACGGCTTACTGTAGCATTATTATTTGTTTCAGAACAATTTAGAACAAATGTTGCCTTATTTTCTCCATAATTTTCTTGTCTGTTTTCATGTTTCAGTGTAGAATTATTTTATCAGCTTCCAAAAATATATTTTTTAATTTGTTTGGATTTGCTTTAAAATTACAATATGAAGATGCCAGATCCCACCAAATTAAAATATTGAATATTGTCATGGCATGTGCTGTTTTATTATCTTCTCCATCTGTAAAATTTTACAGATTTCTTCATGAAGATTACAGTGCCATATTTCATACTAGGGTATTTCTAGGAAATTTTTGGTTGTTGTAGCTATTGTGAATGGGATCTTTTTATGAATATATAAGTATATATATATTCTAACTGACATTTAGTAGTATAAGATTTGGATTAACTCTCCCTGATCCATGTGTCATTGCTAACTACAGCCCTAATGCCTGGTCATATATATGTGTGTATATGTATAATTTTCTATTCTGTATGTGTAACAACTGGGATTAGGTGTTTCCCATGGCTCTATTCCTTATAGCTCCTGCATGTTTTTCTAAACAATTATCATAATGTCACTATTCCCCTACATTTTTGTTTTTTCTACCCATTATTCATCCCATATTCTCATTCTGCATCAACTATTTAATACCTATTATAGACCAGAGGTTCTCTTTATAATTATGTAACCACACCAAGATTTGATGCAAGAAATTAGAGACATATATTCATATAAAAATAATAAGAATATTAGTAGTCATATCTTCCATATGTAAATTATGTACTTTGTGAAAAACTGTTTTAGGTGCTTTATGTTACAAAAATATATTTATGCTTCATAGAATTGATCAGGAAATTAAATGATTACATATAAAAGCTATTAAAGTGCCTAGCACATAGTATGTGCTTCATAAATGTTAATTATTACTATATATTTTTTATAACCATCCTGCTAGAGAGACATTAATATTCCCTATTTCAGAGGCACAGCGGAATTAAATGAGCTGTCCATAGGTATTCCATCCCAACTTCAACAACAATTAAACTCTGAAGAAAAAAACAAGTGACTAAAAACAATTTAGCATATGAATATGCATTTTATATATTAATACTTATTTTAATAAAATATTATAAGACATGATTCTGTAGATTTGGGGAAAGATTATTAAAAAATACTTTTTTCATATGTTTATGTCATCGTGATGCATACGTACAGTTAAAAGACTAAAAGAATCATTAACAGATACTCCCACAGAATTGAAAATCAATTGCAGTTATAAGTCATGAACTAGACAAGCCTAAGTAGGCAATATACCTATCATAGAAAGTGTATACAATGAACATTGTATTTATTTTATTTTAACATTTAAAACATGATTTTTGAGTGATTAAAAAAACTACTCATTTTATAGCTGCACTATGGCATTAAAAAATCAGCATTCTGAATATGTATGAATTTCAAAGAACATAATCTATTCATTTGAAAATATTGGAAGTTTTTCTAGGGCTTTACAAGTAAAATAGAAAGCACTTTATTAAAGTTATTATATGAGCAGAATTTTATGAATGTGTAATTTGTGACATGAAGTTTTCTCCTATTCTAAATAGAATAATATTTTCCAAGGATTATTCCACTAAACACTAAATCAATCAGTAGTAAACAGATTTTCTGAGAAGAAAGAGTTACAGGAACAACAGAAAATTCTGAGTTAACAGAATTGACAGATTTCTTAAAATGAGATTCCTCAGATTTTTTAATATGCAAATGTAGTTTGAATCTTTTATAAGGAGATATAATACATATGACATGTATATCTTCTCCTCTGTCTCTCTCTCTTTATGTCAGGGTTTCTTAACCTTAGCTTTATTCAAATTTTTGGCTGGAGAATTTTGTTGTGTGTAGGGGAAAGGAGGGGATATCTTATATATTGTAGGTTGTTTAGCAACACCCTTGGCCTTTGTTCACTAGGAGCAACCAAAATTGTCTTCAGACATTGCTAGATATCTAGATATCCCCTGGAGGACAAAATAGCCCTCGGTGGAGAACCACTGATATATATGTATGTATATATATATATATATATATGTATGTATATATATATATACACACACACACACACACACACACACACACGTATACACACACACACACACACACATGCACACATGCACACATACACACATCTCATATATATATGAGAATTTTATATTTAATGTCTTTGATATGCCAGGGATTCAAGCATCACACTCAACAGATTACTTTTAAGGCATTGCTGGATAAAAAAAGCTGTTCATTGCTATAATATATGCAACCCCACCAGAAGAAAATCTTCTCAAAATTACATAAAAGATACCTAAATTGACAATTCACTCAGAACTGGTCCTAGACTGAAGAACTGGTTTGATTTAGATTTGACTAAACTAATAAAATCTACAGATGATACAATTTTCTGAGAATTTAAGATGGAAATTTTGTCCAGTGAGGCCCAGGCGATGTGCATTAAGTAGCAAAAACACAGGTTCTTTCCTTGGTAAGGCGAAGAGAGGATGATGAAGAGCTCTGACTCTGTGCCGCACTGCAGGAGGGAATCCCCGGGGCTCAGGATCACAGCCTTCAGCATGGACACAGAGATGAGGCGGCATGTTCCTGCGCCCTCTGTAGTATCTTTGTCAGTACAATGGGTGATTAATAATGATAAATATATTTTCAATAATTGAATGAATGAATGAGTAGTGTTTGAATTCTGTGAGGCCCAGAAGTGTTCCTGAGAGCCCAGCACACTCTGTCTGCTGCAGGGAAGTCCTCCGACTCCTGCTCCTACGGATCCCTTCACCAGCCCAAGTCACTTGCGGATAATACTCCCATATGATCATGTCCACAACAGCTACTCTTACTACATCTCAGCTACTGATCCACTCGAATCTCCAAGAAAAAAAAATCACAGCACGTGCTCATCTGCAGTTTATCAGAGAGAAGATTTGATCATAAATTAAGAAAACTGTGTCTTAGACTGACTTTTCCTCTACTTAATTGTATATGTGATAAATCACTGAGGCACTCTGGCCTCCCAAAGGTTCCTCATCTTAAAGAGAAGGGTAGTATTTCTACGGTCGCCTCTAGTTCAAAAGTTTAACAGTTTAGAGTATGATACCTATCTATAATCCCTATGAAAATTAAATAGCTTCTAATTTAATAGGTAGTTCTTTCTCCACCAGAAAATCATCATTGGAAAACATGGCTCCAGTGAGATAAAATTATGAAAACAATCAGTAAATCGAAGAATGTTTCACCTGGACACCAGACACACCACATATAATTGATATGACTGTTGCAAGCTTTATAAAACTCGATGAGACATGCATAGGATTGTTTGATTAATGTTAAAGTAAAGAGGTAGTGCTGTAATTATGCAATGGGTTGAATGTAAGAACAACATGAGTTTGATTCCCATCGCAGTGTCTCCCTCTACTTGAGTGATCTTGTGAGATATCCGATCTCTGTTCCATATCTTATATCGTGAAAGATGATAATAATAGTAGAAAAGTCCCCAGGACTATCGAAGGTCATGAAAAAGATAATGTTTGCAGATTGCATAGCACAGATACCTTGTCCACATACATGCTTGCTAAGTGCTGGCTGATTTTGTAATAATTTCTGTTCACTTAGTTTAAAAGTCCTGGGATTTGTAGTAGGCAAGGGTTAAGCTTTACAGATGGCCAATGAAATAATTAAAAAATATATTTTAATCGATTTTGGAAGAGATTTTGTTTTCAAACAACAGATCACACCCACATTTGAATGCTCACTTAACTTACCTTTCTGTGTGGGCCCGAAGAATTTGATGGGTCACTTAAACACATGGTGATTTCATCAAAATATTCATGGATATTTTTAAAAGAAGATATTATAAAAAACAATATATTTTAATGAAAAGTATTTGAAAACTTTTTATGAAAATAATAAAAATGTCTCCATCCACATGGAAGTATAATCTGTTTTTCAGATTTTTTCCTTCATTTATTTCTAGTGTTGTTTTTAATTTTGACATTTGAGAAGTTTTAGATTGGATTCTAGTCTATCGTTACCCATGAACAGGGCAAATAAGAATTCTGTATAATTGCTTTTATTAATACCTCTTCCTGATTTTTAAAGGGAAAAATGCTCATCACTGCAAATTTAAAAAGTACAGGAAATTATCATGAAACACATGCTAATAAAGCAGACATAATATTATCACTAAGAGAAATATTACAGCATTCTAACATTTGAGACATCTGTATCTAATATTGAGTTAAGGAAGGGAATATTATTTCAATTTAGGCTTTCTTCGCTACACTTGGCCTAAAAATACAGAGAAGTATGAAAATGTGCAATTTGTGTAGAGAAAATAATACTCCCTAAGAAGCACAATAATTAAAATATAATTATTTACCATGCAAAAAAGAATTCATGTTCAGAAGCAATGAAATTAGTTTAAAACAGGAAGAACATACACAGAATTCCTGAAGGTGAGATCCCTTTTATCTGACAAGGGAATACAACAAGGGAATCAGAGGATGGATGGTGCTTTTGTGTACCCAAACTAACCTGGTCAAAGGACTAAAACCTACATACATGGGAAATGCTGTAATACCAAAGAAATGGACTAAAATATTACAGGGTTTTCTCATTTTTGATGGCCAAATTCCATCCTGTAAGCAGTGCATTAGACGCTAATGACATACGATTTCTCACTGACAGATTTAAAAGCATCAATAAGGCCTCTCTGTCCATTGCAGCAAATTGATCCTACATGACACTGACAAGGGCAGCCTGCACTTAATGACCTCCACCGCTGAAGGATGGCAATGAAAAATGATTGGAAGTACAAATAAATCTTTGAAAGTTTCCCTGAAACAGGTGTGCTAAAAGTGATTCGTTTGAGGGATCACAAACATAAACCCAATCTCCTAGCATTCTCCATTGTCTGTCTGTTCATACTTAAGTCTCACTTCTTGTATCTTGCATTAAGATTTGCTTTAATTCCAAAAATGAGATCAAGACAATTTTTATCTTTCTATGGAAATATGATGTTAGGGTTTCCTCTTAAATGCAGAATTCTCCACTATTTATGCAGGTCTCTAATATATTTGTCATTTGCCTCCAAAGGATTCTGTACAAACTGATGACAAGTGCACATACAATTTATTTTTGTTTTCCCCCTGATTAGAAAAGGAAACACAGTATAACCATTGATTATTTTCTCTTTCTCAGTTATGAGCAACAAATAGAACATGTTTAACCTCAATAACTACATCAAATGCATGAAGTGATTGGACAAACGCTTCATGGATATACAGATACTCTTTCTTTGAATCCTGCAAAATTGTTTGTGGACATTGAGATTTTTGGCAGATACTTGTATTATCAATTTTCCCAAAAAATACTTATTTCTTGATCTATGTTTATCTTTCTACTGTTTCAATACTGATTTTTAAGGGAAAAATACATCCTTCTCTTTCCCAATACATTCAGAAGATTTAACTCTCTCATGAGAGTAGATGGATGGGAAACAGGGGAGTTTATAAGAAGGATACCAGATGGGTATAATAGTTACTTACAGTTGCATAGAATCCCTTTATTTTTGAAGTAAATTATTGTGGATGGCTCTTTTATATTCCTTACCAGTTTGATGAGAAAACTTAAGTTGGAAAGAGTAACTTGCCAAGATCACTCAAAGCCCAGCCTCCTGCCTTTGCAACATTCCACAATAATGAGGGTTAAGTATAGCACTGGAATTCTAAACTACTGATTATAATACAGCAATATGGGCAATACCAATAGGAGAAAGGATCCATTAGCAGTATGCTGGTCCTTATAGCTAGGTGAATCGTTAAACTATAATCATGACTCTATATTCTGAAATTTGAATCCAGTGGGGGGTGGGGAACAAAGACTCAAAGGAAAATAATTTTTCTCAGCACTAAGTCTATGATAACATATTTAAATCTACAAACTAAAAAAAATCAGCATTCCTGATCATAGTAAATTAAAAGCAAATTAGCATAAAATGATGGATTAGAAACTAAATATTTCATTTCTCAAATATTTTTTTAAAATTCATTATCAAAAAGTTGATAAAAATATACAACTACACAACAAAACTTGACAAAAAGAAAATATGTCATTTCGTGACAAAAGTACCACCATCAGATTGGAGATCCCAAAACTGTCAACTTTTTACTTTTTATAGTGTACATGTCAAATAAATCATTATTTTTTTAAAAATTAGAACAACCAGTACCTGTTTCTTATCTCTAACTGAAGCATCAAGTGATAGCTGTCTATCATATGCATTCAAATAATTGTCCTTTTCTGTTAAGCAAGTAGCCTGTATCTTTTGATACTCTTGAGCTAAACGTAGATTTTCTTCCAGTAAATCTTCTTCTGTTTTCTAGAAGATAAATATATGATTAGTATAATTTTAATTTGTTTGAATTATTCCATCTTTTGAATTATCTAAACATGTTCTATCACATATTGTAGAAAAATAAAACAACCAAAAAATGTTTCCCCTGATATGAATACCATCCTTTGATTTAATAATTTTCTTTCTTGATGTAGGTTTTTGGTTTTGTTTCAAAACACTGATGTGTGATTCACCAGAGTTTGTCAGACTTGTGTTTTACTTCTTCCCACTGCCTTTTCCCCTGCTTCCCTCTGTCATGGCTTGGCAAATACCCAATCCTCGATCCTGAGAGCCTCTAGTCATATCCCAGGAGCCTTGTTCCAGGTTCCCACTTTCTTTTCCCTTCCTTTACCCTCTGTGCTCAAACAGGTAGAACGTATTTTGGAGCTCAGAATTCGATCTCCAAGAGGTTCAGGATGCTGGCACTCACAGAAAACATTAAAACTACAGAGGAAGAAAGAGTAAAAGACTAAGAACAGGGAATTCAACATTTTGAAGCACCCAGAACCATTTTTTGTTATTAATGTATTTTAATTATAGTAAAGATTAAATCTGTTTCTGTGAGCTGTTGAGAACTTTATAATGCCCTCCTCTGTAACTAAATAGATATATATCAAATCTAATACAAGCCCCTTACAAAATAACCTTACATCATTATCCATTGGTAAACCGAGAGTTACCTATAATTTTAAATTAAATGTGTGAATTCACTTTAGTTGTGTATTGTTTTTTTTTGTTTGTTTGTTTGTTTTTACATTTCTTGTACAGAAGACTTTGCCTGCTTCAAAACTATGGAACTTATCAACCACCTTAAATATTTCAAACCTCTTAGTCTAGTAATTTCTCTTGTGGGAATCTATTCTAAGCAAAAAGCTTTATTCATTACTATGCTATTTATGATAGCAAAAAAGTTGTCAAAACACATAAATGCAGATTAATCATGATGATGATAATGATGATTAAATAACTACAAACAAAATAACCATTGTGAAGCAATTAAAAATGTTTCCTTGTTAAAACTGCCATCACATCAAACCTTTAGTATAAGTTGTTAAAAAATATATTGCCGTATGAGGATGTGAATAGAGGAAATGTAATTCAGCAGAAAATTGCCTGTACAAATATTTCTGTATTTACACACTTGAAGATTTATTAAGGTCAGTAAACATTTCTCATGAAAGCCTGGTATCCATATTGATCCCCAATGATAAATACTGTGTCATAGCTGTTCTTCAAAAAGCCAAAATGATGAATTGAGCACAATTTTAAATGCCCTTGTCTTAATTCTGGCACAATAATTTAAAACTTTAGAAACTTTTTTTCTAGTAAACTTGCCTAAAATCACATAGAATTGTCTTTTGTTAGGAGGAAACATTTCTATGAATATTTTCCTCTGGTGGAGATATTTTTTAAGGATGGCAACAATACTTTTTTGGTATCTTAACACTCACATTAAAATTCAGTCCTCAAGTGATTGACTTGAAACATTGATAAATACTCTACTGGAGGAAGAAGTAGGAATCATTTTGAGTTTTTTGCTTGTTTGATTTAAGATAAGCACAACTCTGCTATTTCAGATATCTTAGTTTTCAGTTATTTTTCTTTCAAGTATTAGATGCCTACTATAAACATTTAATTTGAGAGGAGTGCTACAAAAGTTGTGAAATTTGCATTAAACCTATTTAATGGTACTTACTTGGGGAAATATTTATTAATTAATGCTTTGCTCACTGTGTAATATGCAGTTTTATTTCCAAATGCAGGTCCTTTCAATTTCTGGATGGCACCGGTAGTTACTGTGTATATGTTATAATTAGGGTAGATAACAAGAAATCAAATTGTATAGTTATGGCAATGAATCCTCAAAACATTGTCTATCTGTCATAATATTTTACATTATCATTTACCAGTAATGAATGTATAGAAGGATGTACCAATTTATTATCTATTCTTGAAAGTCAGCGACCTTCATATGTGTAATGAAGTTTTAAGTTTTGTTAATTTTTAAATAATAGTATTTTATTGACACTGAAATGTTTTGTATGTTTAAGTGTGGTTCCGCCTCACAACTTAGACCTGTTTAATTTTAACCAATAGTATTATAACATACAAATGAAACAAAGGACGAATGATAATTATTGGCAGAAATATGTCCAGGGGAAATAATGCTACCACTACTGGAAGTTGAATAACTCATAAAAGGATAACTAGCATGTAGAATTTCTAATTTTTTGCATTTCTTAATTTTCCATATGTCTTGAATTTATTCAAAAAGTATAGATAAGGATAACACTTTCTCAAAACTAGATTTATTGCTATTTATTCAATCCTTGTTATTAATGATTATTAAGAGACATGGTGAATGTGTGTTAATAGTTTCCATATTGTCTAGAATTTATTAAGGAAAATACTTAACTTGATGGTGATTTGTTCTCTATTATCACAATTACTTGTTAAACCTTGATGCTTAGGGGATGTTACAGCTTCTTATTCCCACATTTTATTAGAAAATAAAAATTATATTTGTAAAGAGCTGAACAAAATCTAGCCTATAAGTTCCATGAGGGCAGAAGCTATCATTGTGTTCACCCTAAAAGATGTTGCACAGAGCAGAGCTGACATGAGTAGGTGCCCAGGTTTTCAGTAAACGAATGAATGGCTGCATACACATAATAACAGTTAGGAAATGTATATTTTGGACTTTAAAGCCACACATTTTATTTGTCGACTTCTATGAAATAACCAATCTGTAATATAAACATCTATTATAATGAAGCACATTCATTTATACTATTTGATACTATACTACTTGAGAGGTGAAGATTTTAAATATATAAAGACAGTTCACACAATCTGTGTTTTCTCTAAAAGCTATTCTGAGGGTAATAACATTTTTGAGGCTTAGCAAGAGTTCTTTATTTGAGGCGCATCATTAATTGACTTTCACAAGGTATGTGAACCCCTTGAAACTGTACACAGCATTTTTCTTGTGTTACCTAATTAGCCTGTGATTCTCAAAATATTGAGGAACTATTGCTAAACAGAAGACTTGGCTCCTTCTCTGTCAGTAAAAATGCTGAAAAAATAAAGGCAGATTGAAAATCCAAAATAGCCAAATAGTAATCATGGTTGTCCAATTTCTTTTTTCACTTGACCTTTTTTATTTTTTAAGCCATGGATTTCATCTTGAACTTTTCCTCCATTTTTACTTTAAAGCTGCCACCATGTTGTGAGAAATCCAGGCCACATGCGGAGGCCACGTGTAGGTATTCCAGAAAACAGCCCTAGTTCAAGTCTCAGACAGCAGTATCAACTATGAGTTAATGACTCATCTGAAGATAAATCCTGACTCTACTCTCCAAGTTGTCCAGCTGATAGCCCAGAAAGAATAAAACAGAGACAAATTATCTCTGTTGTGCCCTGTCCAAATTTCAGGCACATAGATTCATGAGCATAAGTAGTCACTTTACACCATGAAGTTTGGGGGTACTTGTTATATGACCATAGCAACTGAAACACCAGGTATCTTGTGAAAGGTTGCACAACTATTATATTAAGAAGAGGAGCTGGGCAGACTGGCTCCAGATCCTGGGCTCAGACACTTAACTGTCTGATATACTGCCTTTATAAACACGAGCCAGTTCTCTTAAACACTGTGCGATGCTGTCTTGATAAAACATAATGAAATTAAACCATCAAATCAAATCACTGAATTCCCTTGTCCTAAGTCCATTTCTCCAAATCAACTGTCTCATTATAATCTGGCTAACTCACAGTTTTTTGACAGATAAAATGGGCTGCTAAAGGAAATTAGAATTTGGTCCTCTTGGAAGCTACTCTTCATGGGCACATTGGTTAAATATTAATATAATCAGTCTCTCGTGTTTTTTCGATCTACGTGATTCCATATTTCCTGATTTGATTAGACCTGTTGCATTCACTGGCAAGACCAGGTGCACGGACCTTCAAAGCTAATGCCCGCACAGCTCTGGACTACTGTTGAATGTAGCAGAGTAATGCTACCCATTGTGACCTGTGGAGCTCCAACCAGAGACACCTGCCCTGGACAGAGCCTACATCCATTTGAAAGGTTTTTTAAAAAAAACTTAAGATGGTCTAAAGGTAAAGGAGATTACAAGAGAAAAACTTGATTTAAATATTCTAGAGAGCTGGTTATTATTATAATATTTGCACTATACATGTAAGTGCAAAAAAGATAAATAGCTGTTTACAAATAACTTATTGTTAATAAAATCATCATGGTGTCTATGACTAAACCTATAGTAACGTGTCATCTATACCCTCCATTACTCTTAATATAGGCATTTGGATCCAGTTCACCAGGCAGAGGGGGTCTAGGTCCCTTTGTCAATTATGTATCAAAAGAGAGCTGTCATCTTACAATCCAGTTCTAATTCTAACTCTCTCGTTCTGATGTAATTATCTGTTGCTGTCTCAGCTAATCCTTTCCGATGATATGTCTGTCGTCTCCTGATTCTTGGTTATTTATAGTTAACTGCAGACAGCTCCCTGCTTTCTTGCCTCTCACCTGGTCTACTCTGGCTGTTACTGCCATATCCACATTCTTACGTAGACTGCCGCAGACTGACTTCAGTCCCATGGTTGGAAAGAATTGACTTCCTGCCAGAACCACCAGAAAACAAATTTGTCTTCCTGGTATTTATTGACTGATTTTCCTTCAGAGCATCATCACATCTAGCTTTTCATTCATTTATTTATTTGTTTATTCAATCATTTGTTTAGCAAACCCTTGGTGAGTTTACAGGTCCAGCTTAATGGCTAGGCCAGGGATTAAAAAGGAGGATAATACATGATCCCTGTTTACTGGGCATTCCAGGCTAGAGTGGCAGGCAGAAGTGTAAACAAGTCTATTTGAGTTACTATGGAATCACTTCTATAAGGTGGGGAAACAGGGTCAGAAAAGGTTTCATAGAAGAAATAATCAGTGACCTGAATCTTAAAAGAGTCATTTTATTCAGCAGGGATCAAAGCTGCCCTGCCACATGAGTGAGGATATATTTGAGCAAATTTGGAAGAGTCATAGTCAAGAGAAATGTTTTCTTGGTCCTTTTAGGACCATTAGATTATTGTTATCTATGACTTGGGAATTAAATTTTTATAGATCATGTTCAATGTTCTGCTATCCCTCGACTTTAAAATACTACAACTAGTGTAAACAATGAAATGTACCTGCATAGTTAGTATCCTATTGAAGCATAGCATTTTAACTAATGCTCAGTTCCAAGCACTGAAGTTTCAGCAGCTTGTGATCCTGTACACACGCTCATACATTACACCACTGATCTTATACCATTAAATCCCCACTGTCCTCACATATGCATTTGGGACCTCTCTGCCACTCTTGGGTGCTGGTATGGTAGATTTATATGCAGTGAGGCTTTGATGTCCTTAAATAGGCATTGCTACCACGCTTGATTCATAGAATATGCAGGGGATAAATTTTAGAATAAATGAGACAAGAGGGCTCCACGCCTGTTTGTGAACACTGTCATCTCATAAGCTTCCCCTTTGATTCATGGGCATTAATGTGATGAACACAAATGCTTAAAATACACACCCATTCTCTAACAATATAGCAGACAAGGAGAAAACGTATACTTTATTAGGTGCATCACCTACTGTGTGCATTACAATGCTGCTCCCTTAAAATCTACATGCCAATTGCTACAAAAAGCAAGAGTTCTCCCCAGTGTTTCCAAGGAACAAGTCCGTAAGAATGATATGTGTCGATACTCTGAAGCCTCAGAGGAGCAAATAACTGTTTTAACTCTCCCAGGACCCACTTCCTTGTCTGTGCTGCCATGGAAACCAGCCTCTTGTCCAAGGCAAATTCTTCGATAATTAGTCTTAAAAGAACATCCTTGATTTGTAAATGAACAAATCAGTCCTCTGTATCAAGGTTGTTACATATGTTAAACTCCATGTATTATCATGTTTGACAAAATTCTCTCTACTCACTCATTTATTCAAAGATACTTATTGAGCAAGTGGTAGACATGAAGCACCATACGGACATTAAGAGAAGCCAAATAGTACCGTTATGACACTGTTTTATGAAAGCTTGTCACACACCAGCTGACCAGTGAAACCTGTCTCTGCCAGAGTCTAGTGGAATACTTTCTTTAGCTACCCTGCCCCAGCACACATATGTATGACTACACACAGGACTCCTTATCTTAGCACCCTGATGGGATGCAAATTTAGCTACTGCCTTGATTTATTCAAAAAGTTTACTAAAGGACACTATGACATTGCCTTTTAGAAATCAGAAGAGATTCATTGGGAATTGTTGAATACTTTATATTAACATTTCTTGTTCTTTAATTTTTTTTCTTTTTTGTCTATGTTCATAGCACATATTTGATCAGGGATTATTGACAATAGCATGAAAAAACACACAATTATAGAGCAGAAGGAGCCTACAATCAGATAAGGGAACTATGACATTCACAAAGCTAACAAATCAGAATACATTGTATGTAAAGAAGAATAAAAGATATAGCCACATAACAAGACTAACGCTATGAGAGATCAGTTCCAGTGAAAGTGATTAGTAAAGTTTCGGGGAAGAGAGTTTGTGAACAGATTTCTGGAGATATTTCATACACAGGGCTCTGTGTGTGGTCTCAGCAGGGAACACCTGACCCAGAAATACAGATACTTGTTAAATATTAAAAAGCACCTGATTAATGTGGGCAAGTGTTTAAAAAAGGGAACATTTACCTCCATGTTGACTATAGTATTCCTCTTATAACTACTGAACTTTAGGAAAATCATTCACAGATGCCACTTATATTAATCATTAAATTTCTATTTGGTCCAGTTTTCTTTAATATAACTGTATATCCCCTCAAAATATTTGGTGTAACCGATTACAGAAACAAATTATGCAATAAGAAAAAGATTAAAAATTGGTGTCACCTAATCCATATCCCCAATGATTTTTCCCAGTTAAAGTGCACAATTTAAAAAAAGTATATAATGTCTTAGAATAATCCCTGACACATGCTATATCCTCAGTAAGTGATAGCCGTAGTAATAATTCCCTAAATTTATTACTTATTAAATAAACTTTAAATTTTAATCCTGAATATATTTTTGAATGTAATGATGTTTTCCTCATAGTAAGAGTGTTAAACAGAAACGTACTGCATATTATTTCTTTGTTAAGTATTCTTATGCATTATCATAATTTAATTATATTTCAATTTGTTGATATTTTAAAATATATTTTGAAAGTCCACTACTCTTTCACAGTATCATGTGAAAGGCTGAACAACCATTTTCCTCCTCATGTACACCTTCTGGTTTGAATAGTTTAAGATTTAGAAAGGTTTCCTATTTACTCACACTTTAATGATATACATTTCTACTTCACTGGTGGAAAAGGCTGATCAGTCACAGAAAGGTCAGTTAACACTAAATAGACCCTTTCTTTATGTAATTACAAAGAATAATATCTTTGTGCTGATGGCACTGCACATCGAGTGGGTGATGCAGAGAATTAATGTGCTGCCTTGTTGGCCCATGGGATACAGATTCCAATACAATAACCACAACTTATTCTAATTATGCAACTTTAAAAGGTCATCAGCAAAAAGAGTTAAGGAATTATCAGCTAACTTTACCATAAAGTAATAATGTACTACATAACTGCAGAGACTGTAGGAACAGTACCTAGGAACTTCATTACAAATCAGAGGAAAACTGATCTAAGGGCTTCCAGAACACAAATTGTGGCATAAATTAACTCTGAAAAATTAACATATATGATATTTTACAAGTTGACATTGATGTACTCAGGTAACCTGATCTCACATTACATTTGTAAGAAATACTTGATTTTGAAAAAGTTTTTTTTATATTTAATGTCAATTTCATTGTCACATCATGTTACATGAGAATTTAAATATTTCTTTTAAAATTCAATCTGTTATAAAATAACACATGCTAAGTATAGTATATACAAAATAACAGTGAGGTACCTGAAGTAGAAAATGAAAGCCCTTTTTTATAGAGACTGTTATTTTTATACCCCAGAGACAGCATTAAAAATTTAGTCCAAGTTGCTCAGAAATAGAAATTAAAAAAAAAAAAACTTACATTGATAGTGAGAAAATGGAGGACAGGGAAGTCAATTTCTTGTCCAAGGTCGCACATGGAACAAGAAGCATTAATTGAGGCTAGGGTCCAGTTTGATGTCAGTCTGACATTCTTTCTGGGTTCACATCACCACCTAATATTGGATGTGGGCCCTTAAGACTCCAGTATGTGAATGCTCTGGTTTCTGACTACCCTACAGAATTGTGTTAGTCTTTCAAAGATAAACTGGATACACATATAGGGAAGAGTCCTTTGAAGTTAAAGAAAATATGCCCCAATGTCTCTTCCTTGGGAATGCAGAGTCAGAAAACAGTAGGTGTATTGTCACAGAGATGCCAAATATGAGAAATACAGTAAATAATTTGCAGTCTAATAAAATACCCTTACGAATAGAGTTGTTACTAATGCCTTTTCTCTTTTGCTCCTCTCAGATATTCCCGTTATTGGGAAATAAGAAAGCATGGGCACCTTTATTCACCTGATATTGCTATTATTATTGGGGCCCTGTCCAAACTTGCAATGGACCTCTAGCAGAAATAGGATTTAAAATCCCTAAGGCAATTTTCTACAGATACTCATTTTGGGATGTATCTACTCCCTAAAATAACTTAATCCCAGTATGGAAAACAAAATGCATTCTAGCAAATTGTCTCTCTCCAGCAAAATCTGGCCTCTGTCTACCTTTGTAAATAAATTTTACTGGAACTCCATCACACCCATCTGTTTAGATATTGTCTATGAATTCTTTTGCTCCACAGTGGCAGAGTTGAGTAATTGTAATAGAGACTGAGAGCACCACAAAGCTAAAATATTTACTATCTGTTCTTTTATAGAAAAAGTTTGCTGACCCCTGTTCTAGACCCTTAATTAATATATTAGTATCATGCACAGCTATGCTTCAATTTGGACCTCTCATTCAAGATTTATGTTGGCTGTACTTATACCTATGCATAAAGAAAGACTGCTAGAAAGAATTTTCTTCATTTTTCCAACAGAGGCACATACTAAGGAGACAGCCAATCCATAGTAACTTCAAAAACGTCTCCAAGTCCTTAAAAAAGTGTGTTGTTTGTGAACTTTTTAAGTACTCTCAAAATGAACTGCATAACTTTTCAGAGAGTTACCAGAGCTTTTAAAATACCGTAAATAATGCCCAAATGCATATACCTCATGCCTTCTTTAATTAAATGTGGTTCATATAGGTCTTGCATTATATAAAACTAGAGGTCTGTTCATATTTCTGCTCCTGTAACTTGTGTTTTGGGAGTCCAGAATTAATTTCATCTTGCCAAGCTAAAGTTTAATTTTGTAGGTAGCATAGGTGTCTGTTAATTTGCAGAATGAAGTAGGTGGTCACCTACAATGAAAGACTGTATAGTGATTAGAAGAAAGGGACTGGACATACATTATAGCAACACCAAGTCATCTTTAAAATACAGTGCTGAGTGAAGAAGACAGAAACAGAATGGTAAATATTGCACAAGTTAGTACATGAAAGAAAGCCTCAATGGGTGATTGGAGGGAAACAAGAATTAGGAATTAAAGGAGGAGGAAATAAATTGAGTTAGTATTTTGAGGATATGTAAGTCTCTATGGTTAGCAATGACATTACTCTCTCTTAAAATGAATAAGTAAATGGATACCTAGATTTTCCAGGTTTTTCGAGTGGCTTAATAAAAATCCTTTATAATAAGGTAAACCAAATATCAAACAACTCTGAAAATACAGCTCTGCAACAATAGTTTCCCCAGTGAATATAACCTTGAGATTTAGTCTGTTAACTAGCCACGGCCAGAGCAAATGAAGGCATGAAGAAATTTGTCATCATAACTAGGTAACAAATTCATGGTCATTTCTCTCTATGCCTTCTTTTGCTCTTCTCATCTTTGGTTTTCTTCAACTTCTTATATACTTATTCTTTTCCATTTTCCCTTTTCTTCCCTTTGCTTCTCCCTTACTGTCTTGTCAAGCATGAAACACTCTACTGTCTAAGTTTCTCTTGTTGTCACTCTTGCCTCCTGAAGTTACCATCTTCCCTTCCCATCATTTCCTTACCCCTCTTTCTTCCCATATTGCGGTTTGGAAGTAGAAGTGTGTCCAAGAATTAAAAATGTTTGGGAAACATTGAATGCCCCACTTATTTTTTTCCCATGCAATAAAACACTTCATGAAAATCTAATAAATGCAAGGAAGAGGGTGACGCGTAGGTAGTGCAATTCGTTATACGGCTGCCTTGTTTCTGATGTTGCCCGGTATTAATTTTGGGTAGCTATGGCAACAAATTCATGAAACTGAAAATGTTTGGTCTACCTAGAAAGGTTAGTTAGAGATACTTTATACTTCTGTATCAATATAACATTTCAGCTAGCAGGGGAGTACAAGAATATCAACGTAATAAGTTTTCATTAGTAAGTAAAGTTAAACATAATAAAAACACAAGTATATTCTTATATAAACACAGATAAACAAATATTGTTTTTATATTTTTTAACCTATTGGCAGATGTGAAAAGAACTAGAAACAGAAATGTAGTAGAACAAGCTGGAATCTCCTCAGGAGGATTGCAGGACACAAAAGCAATAAAACGGACATTTATTATAATGAGGTAGCTGTTATTGGGAAGTAATTCTTGATTGATAGTAAATACTGTGCATATGTATCTCGATATGTATGTCCGAAGAAATGCATAAAGATAAGCATTTCCAACTTTTCTTCAAAAACTGGCATTAGATAAGGCAGAGTTGGTACTTTTAATATTGCACTATGTATAGCTCTGTCACTGCAATCACCATGTTTTATTACAGTGAACATCTTCATATTAACTTCCCCACTTCTGTGAACTTTTTGGATCATATTAACTTTTAGTCCTTGTGATTGGTACACAGTAGTCTCTCAGTACATATTATTGGGAAATTTAATATATGAATAAAACCACAGAATACACATGCTTTTCCAAGCACAGAGGTACCTGTACAAAGAAAATGGATGGATTAAATACTAATAATTTTTATATTTTAATGTATCCAACTGCAGTCAAGTGTTCTTAAGTGAGTGGACTTTTCGAAGAATTAATACATGAATGACATTTTTTTTGTGTGTGTGTGTGTGCTTTTATTCTGTAGAGAAACATTTCACAATTCATTTTTACAACATAAAAACATAGAAATTTGTCTATTTACATTTTGACTGTGAAAAATAATAAGATTTCCAGTTCCTTAAATCCTAGTTTGCAAAAGCATTTTACTGTATAATCTCCCTGTGTTGTATTCCAGTTTCCTTGTAGGTTTTCCTTGGAAGACTAACAGAAATCTAAAATACCTGCTTTGCTGCCTTTATACACTTTGCTAAGCTGTGTTCTCACAACTCAGGAGATTAAAATTTCAAAAAAAAATAGTAAGACAGTTTCACATGAAATGACTATAGTTGATTTTTAAAAATTACACAGGAGCTTCACAGTTGCAGATGGATATGAATACTTCAAGAAAAGTGAAAATGTTAAACAAGAATACAAAGGCAGCATTCAAGTGACCTTATCCCAAGTATTTTTGAATGAAGAAATTGAATTTCCTACATATTTCAATGTAGGAAATATGTAGGAATTACATATTAAATATGGAGACGTAATATATGTCTAAACTGAAACAATGCTTTATACACTGTTCTCTTCAGATAGAAGAGACAATGCTCCTCAGTTTCCAGGAATCTTCCTTTCTTTGTTTCAGGTCAGCACAAGCGCCATTCCCTCCCGCTATATCCCTGCCGGTGTCAGACCTATTTTCCTCCCTTATGGAAGTTTCTTTCCATTTTTCCAAGAAAAGAAAGCAAGGAAGAAATAAAAGAGCAAGTCTTCTGGAATTAAATGCTACATTCACTTCAGAAATCTTCAGGATCACCCAGTTGTTACCTTTCTTTGATCTCAGAGTAATGATTGACCTGAGGACAGCCCTCCTCACGGAGAAACCTGTTCACATGCAGTCAGGTGCAGAAATTTAGAACCACCCAAATTAAGAGATTCATAAGCTTGATTTTGAATAATAGTATTCATGAACACTATCTGAAGTCTAGGCAGGCCATCCATTCTGCTAGGCATCTGCCCCAAGCTATCCCTTTGGAAGTCGTGTCCTTGGTAGTTCTCATGGACAACTATTAAAGTACTCATCACTGGAATTTGTGAATATCCTATTCTACATGGCAAAAGGGATTTTGTGGTTGAGACTAGCATTACAGGTTTTGAGATGTAGGGATTATTCTGGATTATCTGAGTGGCTCTAATTAATCACATGAGTTCTTAAAAGAAAAAAATCGTTTTTTAGATAAAGTTCAGAGAGATGTAAAGTAAGAAACAGGAAATCCAAACTGTGAGTGGGATTTAAGATCTCTCATCTCCCTTTCCACTATAAACTGGCTTTGAAGATGGAAGAAGGAAGCTACAAGCCAAGGAATACAGGTGACTTCAAAAAGCTAGAAATGGCCCTCTACTGACAACCAATAAGAAAACAGCATCTAAGTTTGCGGCAATTTATTGTGGCTGATTCAGTATTGTGTGAGGTACCAGGTATACAAAAATTAATAAGATATTGCATAGAAACTAACAGTTTAATGGTAGAAAAATCAAGCATTGCAGCTTGATTTTCTAGTAAGTTTATTACTAAATAAATTTTTAAGACTATTCAATAATTCATTTATTTTGCACATAACATTTGTTTTCTAATAGTATGTCAAGTGACTTGCAGTGAATTTGGATCTAATCTGGAGAAACACAATCCCAAAATCCATAATCCCACATGTTGAAATTCCAAAAGATCAGAATTCTAAAAGTCTAAATTTCTAAAGCCTAAAATCCCCAAAATCTTGGAAATCACAATCACAGGATGGTTGTATCACGTTAAGCCAGATTTTATGGACTATCTCTATGCAATTGCCCATAATCTATTCCTGTAACACACCTTTTCATTTTCTAATTTTATTTTTAGTTTTTTCTTTTTTTAGTTTTTTCACTATTTTAAATCATCAGCATTATTTCTTATAATTCTTTATGCTATGTAGTTCATATTCACATCATTTCCAATACCAGAAGTATAAATTTTTATAGTGACTTTTGGAGAGTTCTAATTCATTTTACACATATTTTGCGAATTTGACTCCATGAAAGAACATTATCATAACACTGACTTTTTGTGTAAATATTGTGATTGTACATGAAAGTGTTTAAACTTTCTCAGTAAAAAAGGGATGTCCTTTTTGTACATCAGAATTTGTGAAGGATAAATTTTCTTGAGATCCTAGCTCTTTGCATGACAGTGTATGTGGTGGTGACTCCTCTCGGTTTTTGATCAATCTTATCAAAAGATTTGGGTTGTTCATCAAGGTATTTCAGAATACTACAGTTACAAAGCTGGGTGCACACAATTAGCAAACAGAATCATATGTGTTTATATATTTCCCTTTTTGACCTATTTCTTTATGAATACTATTCATCTGCTCATAACTGTTAAACTCATGTGACTGTAATTAGTGTATCTGAGCATTTATGCTTGCAAAAATATGCATGTTATTATTGCCTGTTTTATTGTGTAAAGTGGCCTATGAAATGTTGTCATGTTTTTATATGTTTTTTCCAAATAAGTCTCTCTTTAAAAATGTAAATAAATATCTTTTAAAGAATTTCAAAATTATTTTTTCCACAATTATATTTTTGGAATTTTTGATCTTTCAGGATTTTAGCAGTCAGGATTATGGCATTCAGCATTGTGTCCTTCAGGAATATGATTGGCTCCTCTTATAGCATCTCAGTACCTGCTGAAAAATCAATTCTAACGTGCTATAGGCTATGCCATGTTCTCCTAACTAAATTTCTGTTTAACAGTAACAGATGTATTAAACCATCATCTTTCCTTCAAAATAAATTTATACATTCACTTGATAATTTATTGATTATATTTTAAAGGTATTTTATTAAATCAGTAAAACAATTTTGACAGTTTCGTGTTTCTCCATCATGATTAAATATAAGCTTAAGGATATTATGAACTTCCAATTCTGTTAAGACAGAAGTCTCTCTAGTTAGTAACTTTTATATGATTAACTTATTAGCTGATCATACAAATGGTTTTGGAAAAAAAAGGTGTGCATTTTGAAAAATTTTGTTTGAATTAGTAAGAATTCAAGCTAGAATTTCAAAACAAACAAAAACTTTTGATAGGGACATTCCTGCCTTCTATCAAGGTCTTGCTTTTTTCTTCTTGTAACTGCTCCGGATCTATTTCTGCATATTTATTTTCGTGTTGTCAGCTAGAGTGGTAATGGCGTGGTTATGTACTTGTTCTCCATTAAGGTGACAGCCTGTCCCTTTTCCCACAAGTAAGATTCAAGTATGGTGATTGACACAATACCTACATTCCAGCTTTTCACAGACTAAGAAATTGTTGGGTGAATGATTTTTAAACTTTTAAGAAAATTAACTAACTATTACAACTACATATATAAACAGATTGCTAGGTTTCTCAGATAATCATATCTGAGATAATCTTTTTATCTACATGCATAATATAAGAACTATGAACTTGTCAAAACTGCTTAAACAGCTGAATGATAAAATGTTTAAAGAAATATTATTGAACTGAAATCTAGAATTTATATTTGAAACTCATCTTTATTTCTTTTATTAAAAAAATAGATGCAAAATATTTTCATTTGATATATATCCTTTATGAAAGGTTATGGCAGATGTGTTGTCCTTTCACAAAAGTCCATATTAATCTCATTGAGTTTTTTTTACACTCTTTTTTATTGAGGTACAGCACATATAGTTCCAGGGATTGATAAACTTTTATAAATGAATACACCTACATAACTACTACCTATATGAAAATATAGGAAATATACCATCACCCCAGAAATCCCTTCACCTCATTCCCAAATTAACTAGACTCCCAAACACACAAGGTTTATTTGGTTTTGATAGTCATATAATTATAATCCTACAGTATATATTCTCTTGACTCTGGCATGTTTTGCTCAATATTAATTCTGTTAGATTCATCTGTATTTTTTATGTGGCAACAGTTCATTCATTACCATTGCTATATATATTCCATTGCATGAATAAACCACAATTTATGCACTCTGCTGTCAATGAATTAATTTGGGAGCTATTATAAATAAAGTTGCTAGTAATATTTTGTATAACATATTAACATATTTTGGTGCACATGGGCAGTAATTCTTGACCTCAAGAAGTAGAATCATACATACATATGTTCAGCTCTAGTTAATAGTGGCAACATTTTAAAAATGGCTACATCAATTTACCTTCCCACCTGAGACGTTTGAGGGTTCCCGTTGCTTTATAGTCTTACCTATAATTTAAAACTTTAGCTATTTAGATAAGTGTATAGAGACATGTCATCATAGTTTCGGTTTTTATTTCCTTGATAATTATGTTGAGCACATTTTCATGTTTATTGGTCATTTGTATAGCTGTTTTTTGAAATGATTTTTAAGTCTTTTTTTTTCACATGAATGATAATTAATATTATTAGCCATCAGGTAAATAGAAATTAAGTCTTCTGTCACTTTTTCTTAATTAGGCTGCTTGCCTTTATTGTTTGTTAAGGGTTCCTTATTTATTATTGATGAGGGTACTTTGTTGGACATATGTATCATAAGTATTTTCTCCTAAAATGTGCCTTGTCTTTTTATTCTTTAATGGTGTCTTTTGAAGAATGGAACATCTTAATTTCAAAATAGCACAGCTTATAAACTATGTATTTCTTTCATGGTTAGTAGTTGTGTCTTGTTTAAAACATCTCTGGCAATTACAATATAGATTAGATGTTCTCATATGTTTTTCTGTAAAAGCTTTATGTAATTTAACATTTATATCTGTAAACAGGTAGAATTGATTTTTGTATATATTGTAAAGTAGGTCAATGTTCTTTTTTAAAAATTTATTGAGATATCTAATCGATCATGAACTACTTATTGATTCAGCATCATATGTTATCTAGTACATCTTTTTATACTGTATTTTGGTGGCATCGTCCCATAAATTGAGAGGCCATGTTTACATTCTGGGTCTGTTTCTGGAATCCCCATTCTGTCTTCTTGTTCTCTTATCTGTCTTTACACTAGTATCACACTTTCTTACACTGTAGCCTTATAGTATCTAGACATCTGTTAGTAAAGTCCTCAGTTCTCTCCCTCTTCCAGTCTGTCTTCCCTGCACTTGGCTTTTTTTCTCCTTACATATTTTAGAATGAATGCATCAATTTCCAAAAATTTTCCTTGAGTTTTTAATTAGGATACCATTAGACATATAAATCAAGTTGCGGAATATTCGCATCTTTAGAATACTGAATTTCCAATTCATAAACTTGGTAGATCATTATATCTATTTAGAAATTATTTGATTTTTCTCAGAGAGCCTTTGTAGTTTTCTGCAGAGAAGACCTGTACATCTTTTATAAATGTGTACCTAGCCATTTGATGTTTAGTTATTCTATTATAAATAGTATCCATTTTAAGATTTTATTTTCTAATCATTTTTCACTAGTATGTGGAAATGTAATTGATTTGGGCTTATTTTATCCATTGACTCTCACAAATTCATCTATTAATTCTTACAGTTTATCCGTAGAGTTCTATATACAAATAATGTTTTCAAATAATGACAGTTTTTAAAGCCACCTTTTCCCCCTTTTTTTTAATTTCAGCATATTATGGGGTACAGATGTGTAGGTTACGTATGTTGCCCTTGCCCCCGCCAAGTCTGAGTTTCAAATATGTCCATCCTTCAGGTGGTGCGCATTGGACTCTTTGTATATGTAT
>CAUYSK010089703.1:0-38069 GCA_963575035.1 Avahi laniger
CCCAGCTACTTGGGAGGCTGAGGCAGTAGGACTGCTTGAGCCCAGGAGTCTGAGGTTGCTGTGAGCTAGGCTGACGCCACGGCACTCACTCTAGCCCGGGCAACAAAGAGGGACTCTGTCTCAAAAAAAAAAAAAAAAAAAGAATCTGTTGAAAGCGATCCACGTTCTGGAAGGCCTGCAACAAGCAGAACTCCTGAGAATGTTGAAGTGTACAGGCTGCAGTCAACAAAGATCAGCAGCGGACAGTGCGAGAGCTAGAAGCTGATCTGGGTTTACAAAAACTACAGTGTTCAAGATTTTGATGCAGGATCTTGGCATAAAACGTGTCGTGGCAAAATGCATTCTGTGGCTTCTGCTACCAGAGCAGATGGAATATCGTGCTACATTTGCTAATGTCTTGCTTCAGACTGCTACCAATGAACCTGATTTCCTCAAGAAGGTCATAACCGGAGATGAGTTGTGGGTACACGGCTATGATCCAGAAACGAAGGCCCAGTCATTCCAGCAGAAGTCAGCTGGTTCTCCACGTGCAAAGAAGGCACAGCAAAGTCACAGCAAAGTCACAGCAAGATCAATACCATGTTAACTGGGAAGGTGTTGTCCACCATGAGTTCGCTCCTCCAGGCCAAACAATTAATGAGGAGCACTGCCTCAGTGATCTCTGTTGGTCGAGTGATGCAATGCGACGAAAACAGCTGCAGCTATGGGCAGCTGGGCATTAGCAGCTCCATCATGGCAGCACGTCCACCGTGCGCCACATCTGGTGCAGAGGTTTTTGGCGAGACATCAAATTACCCGGATGACTCAACCCCACTACAGCCGAGATTTGCCACCCTGTGACTCCTGGCTTTTCCCAAAACTAAAATCACCTTTGAAAGGAAGAGATTTCAGACCATCCAGGAGATTCAGGAAAATATGATGAGGCAGCTGATGGCAATTCCAACAAAGGATTTTGCAGAGTGTTTTGAGCAGTGGAAGAGATGCTGGGAGAACTGTGTGAGGTCCCAAGGTGCCTACTTTGAAGGGGACTGAGGCGGCGGCGTCCTATGCACAGTGTTTCTTGTATCTTCTTAAATGTCTCTATTTTTCATAGCACATGGCTGGATACTTTCCGGACAAACTTCGTATATTCACTTTTCTACTGAAAAGTTTCATGGATTTTGGGTTTTTTAAAATTTAGATCTTATGGTTTTGTGGGAAAAATAAAAATGTATAAGTTAAAGCCCCTTTTTAAGCGTCTCGTGCCATTTTTATTATGGCACCTTCATTTCTTGCCATTAGGATTCCTTCTGGGCAAATATAAAGTGTAATTGAAATATAAAGTCACAATAGTACCTTGTTAAAATTTTTGCAGAGAGTTATGTAGTTTTTATTATTTTATTCTAAAATGCAATCCTGTCAATAGGCCTTTAAGAATATCTATTAACATGTGATTAAATCTGTTTATTAAGGAGAACTTAAAAATTACTTATATCCAAACTTCAGGGTTTAGTTTACCCTCAATTAAAATCTTATAATCAGTCTTAAGAATAAAAGAAACACTAATGATCAACTGTTCCAACTATTTGCTGTAATAGCAATTTGGCCAGAAGAGCTTCAGTTTGATATTCTGGAGTTTCACGTTAGCTTTTTTGAAGGTCTGATGAAAATATATAATGGAGGAGGACTTGAGGGTTTATAAAACCTTCGTTATTAATACAATAATGTTTTTAAATTTTAATATAAGTGAGATTACTTCCCTTAAAAGACTTGATTAACTTGATTATGAACAAGTTTAATGTAAGCATAAATATTTTTAAGGTTCTGAATTATCTAAATGTCTAAATAGTCGTTCCTCAGTATACTTAGGGGATTGGCTCCAGAACCACTCCCCTCCCACATATGCCTAAATCCATGCATACTAAAGTCCCACGGTCCGCATACAAAAAGTCAGCCTTAGGTATATGTGGTTTCACTTCCTAAGATACTGTATTTTTAATCCACGTTTGGTTGGAAAAGTCTGTGTGTAAGTGGACTAGAACAAACGCATGTTGTTCAAGGGTCAACTAGATTTATTGCTCAGAAACAGTTCCTCAAATACTTACCTTTTTCAAAATGATACGATTTTGATAATACATTTTGACTTATATATATCATGCTTCTATTTGAAAATGATAAGACATTAGACACAAAATAAAGCTTTAAGTGTCAAATGAAGGCTGGGTTCAGTGGCTTACACCTGTAATCCTAGCACTTTGGGAGGCCAAGGCAGGAGGATCACTTGAGGCCAGGAGTTCGAGACCTACCTGAGCAAGAGCAAGACCCTGTCTCTACAAAAATAGAAAAATTAGATGGGCATGGTGGCACATGCCTGTAGTCCCAGCTACTCAGCAGGCTGAGACAGGAGGATCTCTAGTGCCCAGGAGTTTCAGGTTGTGGTGAGCTATGATAATGCCAATGCACTTTAGCCTGGGCAACAGAGTGAGAACCCTATCTCCAAAAAAAAAAAAAAAAAAAAGGTGTCAAATGATAAAACATGAAAAATTTAGTATATTGAACCGAAGTGAAAATTAAATGTAACTTTTGGAATCCAATATGAAAATTTTTAACCATCCAGTTCCTAGAAACCTTTATTTTTGGCTGTTATTTTTAGCCCTCACAGATCAAGTTTAGCTGTTTACCGGTATCAAGAGTAGAATGCATGCTAAAGCTGCCATCCCTGGACTTGGTGTTTTCTTCCAACCGAGGAGAACTGGAGACTTTAGGGAGTACATATCCTGCAGAGACTTTGTCTCCTGGAGGCAGTGCTGCTCAGAGTGGAACAAAGACCTCTGCTAGCAAAACTGGAATACCAGGTTTGAAACATCCTTTTATTCCTCTGGTATAAAGCCAAATGCTATTTTTAAATAGATATTTTGATAGTAATTAATTGATATTTTTAAATAAATTTAGAAAAGAGGAATATTTGTGAATTATTTATAAGAAAAAATCTATAGCAGACTGAAGTTTTGAGTATATTTCATTTGTTACTTGAACTTGAGTACCCTTTAGTTTGTATTTTTAACTGAATGGCAGTTAGACAGCATGTTGGTGTTGGCTTGAATGTACACACTCCAAGCACTATGATGTAACTGTTGTATAATAATTCACACAAATACTTTTGGATGTTTTATTTTAAGTTATATTTTACATGTAAGTGTAATTAGTGTTGCAAATGGAAAATAAAGGACATAGTGCTATCTCCCAAGGACTTCTTATCAGACTGAAATAAAATTGTGTCAAGTAGCATGTATATATTTTTAAATGGCAATATAAAACAAAAAGATTGATTTCTTAACAATAAAGTTTTTGCTGCTGTGGTCACCTATCATCCAAAACTTAGCTCCAAGATATTGTTGCTGGAGTTGTGTTGTCAACAAAGTTTTGGAGTAGTAGTATTGGTTTTTGAAAACACATTTTCTGATTATAAAAGTAGCTCGCTGTTCATTATAGAAAATGCAGAAAACACAAAAGTACTAAAGATGAAATAAAAATAAGAAATAATATCCCTTTATCATAGATAACCAGTCTCATCAGTTCTTACTCTCTAGCATTTTTGTAGTGGTACGATCTTTTTCCCAGACAAAATTGTAACTTTTTAAAATTTAAAATATCATAGATATTTTCTCAAATTATTAAATATTCATCTCTAAAATAACTTTAATGGCTATATGATAGTTCATCATTTTGATCATACACTTGAGATTCCCTGGGTTTTTTGTTTTGTTTATTTTTTAAGTAATATTAAAATGAACATCTTTGTATGTAAATATTTATAAACAAAAACATAGTCCTAGGATAAATTCTTAACAGTGGAATTTTTAGGTTAAAGAGTATGACCATTTTTAAAGTGGTTGATACTTTTACTCTCTGGTAAGACTATAAGATTTCTATACTTTCACCACAGTGTGTATGGACAGCATATCATTGTATTCTTCCCAAAGCAGCTTTAAATTTATTTGTAATCATTGTCAATGTGATGGATTAAAATGGGATTCTTATTATTTTAGTTTATATTATATTACTTTATTGGCTATTTTTGGGGGAGGGGGGATAAATATATGGCCATGCTCATTTCTCTTTTGGAATGTTCATGTTTTTCTTAATGATAAAAGTCACATAACTTATTAGCACTTAAATTATTATAGCAGTATATATGCATTATGCTAGGAGTAGATAGTGAAAGCAATATAAAATGAGAAACTCTGTTTTATACCCACATTTTGTGATTCTTTAGAAAATAGTAAAACTGAATAGCACCCCTCATTTTCTCATCAGAAAACATTCAAGGAATGATGATGAAAATAAATATATAAAAAATATGTAGGTCATAACAATATCCATTCTTTCAAAGGATCTTTACTGAATATCTGTGTGGTCTGGGTCAGTGCTTGGGGTTAGGTATAGTGTAGTGAACTGAACTAATAGACATGGTCCTGGCTATTGTGGAACCTAAAACAGATTTGGAGAAACAAATAATAATAGCCAAGCAAACAAGCTTATTTTAAATGGAAATGTGAAGCCAGTGAGTATGAGTTAGTTAAGCAGAGAGTTGGAGGAATGAACACTCCTGATAGAAAATGCAAAACCTGTAAAACGGGAAAAAGTTTGGTAACTTTGTAAAACAAAAAGGAAAGAAAAAAGCTATTATAAGTGGAGACTGGCATTAGAAAGGGTTAGAGAGAGAGGAAAGAGCCAGATCATGTGGGGAAGCCATTGACAGATAGGTTAAGCAGGGAAGTGGATGGTCATGATTCAGATTTGCACTTTGAGACCAACAGTCCAGCTGCACTGTGGCAGTTGATGAGAGTGGAAAGAAGCAAGGAGAGCAGTTGGCCATTTCAGTAGTCCAGGCAGAGTTGGTAACTTTAACTACAATGGCAGCAGTGAGATGGAGGGAAAAGGACAGACTTTATTTTATGTGAGATATAGGAATGACATGGTGATAAATTACATGACAGTCAGGAGTAGGAAGAATGACAAGTAACTCCCAGGCCTCTGGTTGAGCTATTTGCATGGAAGTGTTCACTTGCTGGAGATGGGGAGCAGTGGAAGAAAAGCAGATTCAAGGAAAAAAATAAGTTCAGTTTTGGACATGATAAACTTTAAAAATGCCTCTGACCTATTCTAGTAGGAAGTTAAGTAGACACTTGTAATATATAATTCCAAAGGAGGTCTAGAGATAAATTTTGGAATCGGCAGCAAAATTCTATAATGCTCTCTTCAGATGGTCTCATTTTTTTACGTTTAAAGTGTATTTGGAATTTGTTTGTCCATCCCTGGTAAATGTTGCCAGTAAGGGCCGGGCACGGTGGCTCACGCCTGTAATCCCAGCTCTCTGGGAGGCCGAGGCGGGTGGATTGTTTGAGCTCAGGAGTTCGAAACCAGCCAGAGCAAGAGCAAGACCCTGTCTCTACTAAAAATAGAAAGAAATTAATTGGACAACTAAAAAGATATAGAAAAATTAGCCGGGCATGGTGGCGCATGCCTGTAGTCCCAGCTACTCGGGAGGCTGAGGCAGGAGAATCGCTTGAGCCCAGGAGTGTGAGGTTGCTGTGAGCTAGGATGACGCCACAGCACTTACTCTAGCCCGGGCAAAAGAGTGAGACTCTGTCTCAAAAAAAAAAAAAAAATGTTGCCGGTAAGGACACTTGGCTCTAAGAGAAAAAAATCTTTTACTTTCTGCATTTGCTTAGCTTGCTCTGTTTCCACTGCTACTTCCTGAAATGTGGAATCCAGGTGTATGTATGGTTTTTTTTAGTTTGTTCTCCTTGCCCTTTGCTTAAACCCCCATTCTTTTGGGCCTCTTCCACTGCCTGCTTCCAGTGGAACAAAGGAGAATAGAAAGAGGAAACCATGCAGTAGGCCAAATATATGTATAAATGATTCTTTTAAAGATGAACAGAGTATTCAACCCTAGTTTATAACATAAATTAATTAGAAAATACATCTAAGTCCTCATTTCAACTTTAAGGATTTAAATCTATTGATCTGTTAATATTTGAATGTTTCTGTTTTATTCTGAAATCATAGTTGGTTCTTGAGAACATATTGTGACTGCTTTTTTTTTTCTTGCTGCTTATAAATATTCTGAATTTCTTGTGTCCACTACAGGTTCATCAGGATTAGGCAGCCCTCTTGGCAGAAGTCGACACAGTAGTAGTCAGTCAGATCTGACCAGTTCCAGCAGTAGTTCATCTGGCTTGAGCTTCACTGCGTGCATGTCTGACTTTTCCCTTTATGTATTTCATCCATATGGAGCAGGAAAACAAAAAACTGCTGTTTCTGGCCTTACATCTGGATCAGGAGGATTAGGTATACTTTGCATGTTTGTGTCTTTTTCAAGGCTGTAGCATCTTTTAAAGTTTCTTCAAACTTTTCAAGCATCTTTTCAAGCTTTCCTTTGACAAATCATAATACTTTCAATAAGGGATATAAACTAAGATCAAAACCTTTTTATATTTTTCCCTTTTAATAATATCTATCTTGTCCCTATGTAAGTAGAAATAATGTAATAAGTAATTCAGATATATTAATTATTCAAGAATTTTAAAATTCAGAATATTTTCTAAATGATAGAAACAGCACAGTAATCTCTTTGGATGTCAGAAGTTACTTATGTTACTGATATGTTTAAACAACTTACCAAATCATCGCCTATTTGTATAAAAAATTATATCCTAAAAAGTAAAATTTTAAAGTGTGTGGGTTATGTTTGTTAATTTAAATGAGACTATTATTTAAGTCAGTTATTTAGTGAAATTAAATTTTTTGGCATTTTAAAGTGCAGATGAAGCACTAAAAATGCACAAGATCTTGTTATTATCTTTTGACTTGTATTTAGACAAATAATGATAGCACATACTCCATGTCAGTGTGAGTTTTTGTTGCTGGAAAAGGGTTGTAAAAATCACCGATTATATTTATGGGCTTGAACCTATTCAACTAGGAATGCTAATGCTCATTGGATCGTTCTGCTTAAGTTTTTACCTAAAATAATTTTAATTGATGGCATATTACACTGTATTGGAAAATTAGCTGTGTGTATATATGTATGTATAGATGTGGGGCATTTTTGTTTGCTTTCTTTTTAAGGGAATGTGGATGAGGAACCCACTTCAGTCACTGGTCGAAAAGATTCACTCAGCATAAACCTTGAATTTGTAAAAGTAAGCCTGTCTCGGATAAGGCGTTCGGGAGGTGCCTCATTTTTTGAAAGTCCGTCTGTAAGCAAGACTGCAAGCAAAATGGACACTACATTAATAAATATATCTGGTATTCAATTTTATAGTTTTTAAATTAAAATATTGTTTTCCAGAATTAATTAATGGCTTCTGTTTTAACAATGTTTAAGTATTAAGTACATTTAATCGTAAGCTTTCAGTTATAAAATT
This sequence comes from Avahi laniger, assembly GCA_963575035.1. Lineage (NCBI taxonomy): Eukaryota > Metazoa > Chordata > Mammalia > Primates > Indriidae > Avahi > Avahi laniger. The sequence continues at coordinate 7,413 of CAUYSK010089703.1, forward strand.
AATTTAAAAGAGAGAAATAACAGTCCAACCTACTGTACTATCTCAGTCCAGTCCAATGTTAGAAATATGATTTCTAGATAAATGGATAGACATATCACCCAAGGGCCAAAATATGCCTAATTAAATCACTAAAAGTTGCTTTTCTTCACTTCTCCTCTACCATGAATGGGTAAAATTTCTGACTTTTTAGTTTTGTTTGTTTTTCTGATTATAAATGCTTAATAGTACTAAATAGGGATAAGTGAAATTAAAAAGTTTTTACTTGGTGTCAGAAGATCTTGAGTTGTATGCGTATGTATTGCTAGCTTTATAACTAGCTATATAACTATGGACAAATTACTTATTTTCTTTGCATTGTGGTTTGAGTATTTAAAGTTAAATGTATGTGGAACATTTTGAAGAATTCAGAGTACTAAATGAGTGAAAACTTTTATAATAAATAAATATGATATGATATGTTCATTTGACCCAATATTTATTCAGCAAACAGATATTTAGCCTGTGTTTCACAGTGACCTTTTGTCAGAAATTGCTAGGTGACTGGGGTGAGTAGGCATGAATAAGGCAAGGTCTTATGTGTAGACAAATAAATGAGTACAGGATTATAAATGAAATGCTATAATGGAGGTTTACATAAAGAGGAGGAAACAATAAATTACATTTTATATGGGAGATCAGAGAAGGCTTCACAAAGGAAATAATATTTGGGCCAGATCTTGCAAATTGAATAGAAATATTTTTGAAGGTAGCAATGTGGCATTCAGTGGCACAGAAGCATCAAAATATGCTTTTGGGTTATACTTTGTTTTGCTGTGGCTGAAGCATAGGGTATAACTGAACATTTAATTGGTTGTACAAAGTAGGTGGGACCAGGAGACAAGAATGGTTAGAGATAAAGCTGATAAAATAGATCAGGACCAGATTGTGGAGGGACTCAATATGCCAGGCTAAAGAGTCAGATACTGATCCTGTGGGCAGCAAGAAGCCATTAGAGGTTTTTAAGAAATGGGATGAGACTTCAGATTAGTGTTTTAGAAAGAGAGTCAATGGCAACATGAAGGGTGGGAGAGAAAAGTTGCTTGAGGATGCTGCTGAAATAGACCAAGCAATAGTGGGTGAGGGTCTGAATTGTAACAGTAAAAAAGGAGAAAAAGGAGTGGATTCAACAGAGAGATAAGAAAATCCACAAAGTCGAAGACAAGTTGTATAAGGGGTAGTAGAAGAGACAAGAATGCCTCAGACTTTTAACTTAGATGACTAAGAACCAGTGAAGCCATTAACTTAGAAAACAAAGAAGGAAGTGTCTCTAGGACATTTAGATGAAGGATCTGGTAAGCAGTTGGCTGATGTGCTGTGTAGGTATGGACTCAGGCAAAAACAGAAACTTTAGCTTTAGGAATCACTGGAATGTAAATCCTACAGGAGCTATGACAGAGGTATGGAAGAGCACATAAAGCAGGAGTAGAGGAATGCTCGGAGCACAACCCTGGCCATCAGGATGCTTTTTGTCTTTTTAAAAGTCACTGCTCTTTGTCTAAAAGGAAAACAGTAGTCCCTGACACATAGCTATTTGGTTTGCAACTCCTTTTGAAAAATCATGTATCCCAGCTCATCCTGATGATTCATTTCCCATATTTCAGAAGAGCCCTGTGTTAAAATTCAGAGCTGACTCTACGACTGATCTTTGGAACTCTCTGAGAGTTTCAGGATACAATGATAATAGAATTCCAACTTGCCATCACCTCCAAAAAAGGAAATGAACCTAATGTTGGAATATGCTATTTCTGTAATTCGTGGAAGTACATATAATCACTTGCTTATCATAATATGTAACTTATTTTGGTATTTCATGATTATAAATGTAATTCAGCTGTATAATATCCTGTCTTATACCTACCATGTGAAAACATTAAGAGTTTTGGAAATTTGTTCTAACAAATTTTATTTGTGTATCAGCTGTTTGTGATATAGGGTCTGCCTCCTTTAAATATGATATGCGTCGACTCAGTGAAATTCTGGCATTTCCAAGAGCATGGTATAGGAGAAGTATTGCAAGACGTCTGTTCCTCGGAGACCAAACTATAAATTTGCCAAGTAAGCTTATTATGTAATTATAATCATATTACTTTAAATTTTGGTTCCAATAGTAGCAAAATCCATGATTGATAACACAAACTTGGTCTTATTCGGTAAGTTGTACCATGCGATTCATTCACTTATTGAAGAAATGTCTATTGGTTGGGCCCCTCTAATATGCCAAGAATTGGGGAGACATTAGCACTGGGGATGTATCGCAGAACCAAACAGACCAAAGTCTTACCCTCTTGGAGATTACATTCTAGCTGACATTTTATGCTATAATGATTACTCTGTAATCTTTGTAAAATCTGGAAATGCAGAAATACATTTAACCATCCAAGTTAATCATGGTTAGATAAGCAGGGAAAACAGAAAGTGTTGGGGACATGCTACCATCTACCTGCACTTGTCTCTCAGACTCAGCTATCGTAGTAATGAGTTCAAGAGAGAGTGATGGAAGTGAAAAGTAGTGTCAGCATCATTTAGTGGAAAATATTAGAAGTCCTAGGTCTAAGTCTATTCCCTCACCTTCAAACTGGGACCAGAATACCTGTTTTGCCCTTCACATGGAGTTTCTGTGAGAATTAAGTAAAATACTGGAATATTTTTTGCAAACCGTATATTGCCATACAGTTGCTAAATAGAGAACTAGAGGGAATATGTAATATGATTATAAATGGTGGATGGGTGAAATTATTTTATGTCATGATTTTTACCCAGTTACTTTGGATTTTGTTTTTGTTTTTGTTTTTTGTTTTCTACTTTTCTACTAGCATCTGGTCCAGGGACACCTGATTCCATTGAAGGGGTAAGCCAGCATCTTTCCCCTGAATCATCAAGAAAAGCTTACTGCAAGACCTGGGAGCAGCCAAGTCAGTCAGCCTCCTTCACTCACATGCCTCAGTCACCTAATGTGTTCAATGAGCATATGACAAACAGCACCATGTCACCAGGGACAGCGGCACAGAGTCTAAAATCTCCAGCTTCCATAAGATCAAGAAGTGTATCTGATTCTTCAGTTCCTCGAAGAGGTAACACTGCTCTTTCTGCTATCAGTAGCCCTCCAGTGTTCCCAAGATAAAAATCTTAGTTACTCCCAGATTTTAGCCCCATTTGTAGGAAGATACTCATTTTGGGTTTTTATGATAGATTAGGGGGAAAAAAACCCAAAAACAGATAAAATAAGAAATAACAAACACTTCAAAGAATTGCCAGCAGAAGAGACAGCTAGATGGCTAGTAGCTTTGCAAAGGGATAGGGAGAGAGGAATTAGCATATTGTTAGTGTGCTCCATATGGTACAGTTATTTTTAGAAATAAACCTACAGCATCGTGAAAGTCCCAGAAGGTGCCTTGATATTGAAAAAGTTAATCTTTGTATTCATTCAGTCATTCTTTTATTTAGTCAGTGTTTTTCTGAACTTTTTATATTCTTATCCTTGGCTCTGTACTTGTGCCCAAATATGTAAAAATGAATGATATAGTTCTTGTCACAGGCAAGATTAAGGCATAATGAGCAAATGCAGGTATCAAGATATACACTGAGTCCATAAGAACATAAAGACAGGCACCCCAGCTGGCCTCTGCATTTCAGAACAGTCCCTGCCTTTGAAGCTTCTATTTGGCAGCGGCACCTTATGATTTTCTCATTTGTGATGAAAATCCCAGGGTGATGAATGATCTCTGCTGCTGTATCCCATGCACTCCAGAATTTCCTCATATAAAATGGAAACCATATAGAATTTCATGAACTTTCAAGAAATAAGGCTGCCAGCACTTACTAACCATTCAGTAAATGGTAACTATTATTTTAGAGGCAATATGACAACCATTAAACATTAGGTTCTAATACACGAATATCATATTTCCACTTTGTGGATTATAATGATAAAAGTTGTTTTTGGTTTATAATTGGCTTGACATTTATGTGAATGAACATGTATTTGATTTTTCTATTTTTAGATTCACTTTCAAAAACATCAGCACCTTTTAACAAATCAAACAAAGCAGCAAGCCAACAAGGGACCCCATGGGAAACACTTGTCGTTTTTGCTATCAACTTGAAGCAATTAAACGTTCAAATGAATATGAGTAATGTAATGGGCAATACAACGTAAGCTATTCATATCCAAAGGAAATATATTCAATCATTATTTGTAATTTTTCTTATATTGTAGTAAAGCAATTCAAAACCTTTTCTTAATGCTGAAATTTTTGAGAAATTAAAGATAGTAGATAAAAGATATAAATTATTTTATCCTGAAAATGGCTTGATCCTAAAGATATTATAATATAAAAGAAATATATGTTCTAAAAAGAGTAAAAATTATAAGGAAATTAGAGTAATTTTCTAGCTAAGAAGAAAGCTTCATCATTGATGTTAACATTTGAATATTTACCACATAGTTTTTATAAGAAGTGTGTTGTTTCATTGTCAAACTCGACCTTTTACTTAAATAATATGATTTAACTTCTTTTTAATTTAAATCCTGTTTTAATTCATGACATTAGAAGTCATATATCTATTTAATAACCCTTTTTCCTTTTTTTAGTTGGACAACTAGTGGTTTGAAGAGCCAGGGCCGTCTCTCAGTAGGAAGTAACCGTGATCGAGAGATTAGCATGTCTGTTGGTCTGGGAAGATCACAATTAGATTCAAAAGGAGGAGTAGTTGGAGGGACAATAGATGTCAATGCTTTGGAGATGGTTGGTATGTTGAAATTTTACAACTGATCTAATATATCTGCAAAACAGAAATCTTAAGAAAAAGTTTTTAGAAATTGATTGCGATGAGTTTTTCCCATAGACGTTTCTGTGAAAATTATTATTTCTATTTTAGCTCATATTTCTGAACATCCAAATCAGCAACCCAATCACAAAATTCAGATTACTATGGGTTCTACTGAAGCTCGTGTTGACTACATGGGCTCAAGTATCCTTATGGGTATCTTCAGTAATGCTGATCTTAAGCTTCAAGATGAATGGAAAGTAAACCTATATAATACATTGGATTCAAGCATAACTGATAAAAGGTATTTATTAAGACATTACTTTTTGAATACTTTACATGACTGCTCTTCACATATTTTCCAGCAAGAAAACACAAGCAATTCATTTTTCGTGCAAAATATTTTTATATTATACAGTTAATGCAAATAAAAAAGCTGGGTGGGGAAGAGAATTTTTCTTGTATTTTTTAAGTATATTCTGTAAAACATATGATAAAAATTCTGTTTTATGCTCTAGTGAGATTTTTGTCCATGGAGATTTGAAGTGGGATATTTTCCAAGTCATGATATCAAGATCAACCACACCAGACCTGATAAAAATAGGAATGAAGCTCCAGGAATTTTTCACACAGCAGTTTGACACCAGCAAACGAGCTCTGTCTACCTGGGGACCAGTTCCGTATCTTCCACCAAAGACAATGACTAACAACCTAGAGAAAAGTTCACAAGAACAAAGTAAGAATTAGAATTAAATCTTTATATATACTTTATCTTTCACCAAATATGTGTTATATTCTTAATTAAAAATAATAGTAATAATAATAATCTATATGCTATACTTACAAAATAGGCTGTAGGCTCTTCATCCAATTCATTCAGCAAAGGACCATATCTCCTACCTACCAGTGGAATTAGAGGCCATCATTTGGGAAGTAATTACTTATCATCTATTCCCCTGCTACAGTGCATCTGCAACTATTCTAACTTCATGCTCTTGAATACTATTTATGACAGTATCATATTCTAGATTTAGAGCATGGGCTATAGAGTTAGAATAGCTGGCTTTGGATTCATTATTATTTGTGTGATATTAAGCAGATCATTATTTTCACTCAGTAATTCAATTGACAAATATTTATTAAGCAGTAGCTGTGTACTTAGGCACCATTCTAGGCACAGGAGATCTAATGGTGTACACAGTCACTACCCTCATGAAACTTACATTCTAATGGGAGAGACAGACCATAATTAATTTACTAACTAAATAGATAATTTCAGTTAGAAGTGCTGAACAAAAGAACAAAGCAGGGGAAGGATACAGAGAATGATAAGGTGTGAGAATAGCTATTTTAGAAAGAGTGATCAGAGAAGCCTTTTTTAAAGTGACTTTTTAGCGGAAATTTGAGTAAAAGAACCAAGCTAAGATCAAGAAAGTTCTGGGCATAGGGGGCCACTGAAGGGTCCAGTTCTCCTGCAGTAGAAACAAACTTGGCTTTTTCGAGGATCATTAAGGTGGCCACTGTGGCCAGAGCAGAATAAGCAAGGAGGAAAACGCTGGACATGAATTCAGAGAGGTACGCCACAGATAAGATTTTTAATGTGATGGGTAGCTATTGGAGAGTTTTGAATAGATTTGATATCTGAGTTACCTTTTCTTAAAATACTCCTTTTTAAAGCATTACTTTGGCTACTGTGTGGAGAAAAGACTAAAGGCAGTTAAGAATGGAAATAAGGAAACCATTGCAGTAGTTACCATTACCATTGTTACATACACAGTTACGATGTATGGATGCAAGGAGGCCATTGCAAGAGTCCAGGCAAAAGATGTTGGTGGCTTTTGCTAGGGTGATAGAGGTAAAAGTGGTGAGAAGTAGTGAAAATGACGATAACTTTTTAATGACTTTTTATTATCACAGAGGCAATACATGTGTACATTGGAAAAAACTAGAAAATAAAAGCAAAAAATAAAAACATCACATTCCACCCAGAAATCATAACTCTGAACACCTTAGAGCATATATTAATTTTTCCAGATATTTTTCTATGCATCTAAAGAGACATATGTACTTTTTTAATCAAAATACCATTCATATCCTTTTGATACACTTTTATAGCCAACAATCTCCAATTTTCCATTTTGCTCATTTTTTATTTCCATTAGTTTTCAGAACACATTCAAATTTCCATAATTGACCTAAAAATATCCTTTACAACTGGTTTATCCAAACCAGTATATACAATCCAAGATCACAGATTAAATCTGGTTATGTTCCTTTATTCTTTTTTAATTTAGCATAGTTCCTTTTTTCATATGACCTGACTTGCTGAAGAGACCTGACTTGTTGAAGAGACCTGGCCAATTGTCCTATAGAATGTCCAACCTTCTAGATCTTAGTCACTTCCTTGTGGTGTCATTCGCCTTGTTCCTCTAGTCCATGTATTTCTTTTAAACTAGAAGTGATACCGTGCATATACTAATTGAGGTAATGTTTGCAAAACACTGGCCTGGATTCTTCAAAAAAGTCCTTGCCATGAAAAACAAACAGGCTTAGGAAATTGTTTTAGATTGAAGGAAACACACCAGCTAAATACAATGCACGGATCCTTGTTTGGATCTGGGATGAGAGATATGGAGAAGAGCCAAAAAGGACGTTGTTGAAATAAGTGGGAAATATAAATCGTATGTTTGATTAATACTTCTCAAACTTTAATGTGCATCTGAACCACCTGTGGATCTTATTAAAATGCAGATTCTGATACAGTAGATATAGTTGGACTTAAGAGTCTGCATGTCTAACATGCTCCCAGGTAATGCTGATGCAGCTAGTTCTGTGACCTCATTTTGAGTAGCAAGGGTATAGAGGAGTAAAAAGCATTACTTAAAATCAGGGGGTCTGCATTTGAATTCTGTGTCTTCCAGTCACTAGTCCACTTAACCCCTTTGTTCTGTTTCTTCACGTGAAATCAGTCAAGATGACATACCTAGTTTACAGAGTTATTGTGAGAATTATGTAAAATTTCATGCACTTTGTGAATCATTAATCATTACAGAAGTTGTTAGTTGTAATTTTTATTAGAAAGCTACTGCTTTGCTTAGCTCTGTCCATCCTCATGCAGCATCTTTCCCCAGACCATATTTTTATTAGCTAGGGCTTAGTGTTAACCAGGTGCTGGATATTGTTTTCATCCCTTTCATGAGTCACTTTCAGCTGCAGAAAGTAGCTACCTCCTGCCTTCCTGCCCCATTCAGGATACTCATGATGCACTTCAGGAAATATGTTTCTTTATTTTCTTGCAGTGCTTGATGCAGCTCATCATCGACATTGGCCTGGAGTATTGAAGGTGGTATCAGGATGCCACATATCCTTATTTCAGATTCCATTACCAGAAGATGGAATGCAATTTGGAGGATCAATGAGTTTACATGGAAATCATATGACACTGGCATGTTTTCATGGTCCAAATTTCCGTTCAAAATCCTGGGCCCTTTTTCATTTAGAAGAACCAAATATTGCTTTTTGGACTGAAGCTCAGAAAATCTGGGAAGACGGTAAACTGACACATTTCCAGCTTTTACTTCTTCCTATCTTCTGTTATGATTGTTTAAGAAAGTAATTTTCCCTTCTCATATCTTTTGTCTGTTTTTATTATGATATTTCTGAAGTCCATCTCTATTTGTTCTCATGTATCTGACATGTTAAGGAGTTCACTGCCAATGAGTCAATATCTATAATATCTGGAACATGTTAAAGGGCTTATTTCTGAACTTTCTATTCTACTCCCTGTTTCTTATTTGGACAATTAAAGTTCCTGCTGCTGTGGCTGACCATAGTCACGATGATAGTTACTGTAAACATGAAGAGAAGACACACAGTGGCAGTGTGAGGAAATTATTGGCCCATCAAGGTTATATTATAAAACTTATAGGCAAGGTTGAGCTCTTGCCTCTATTATAGTGATGAACTCAGTTCCTTTGAGCTTTAATTTCCTATTCGGTGGTTTCTTAATGATGAAGGAAAACATGGTTGATGCTGTTTGTCTTACTGGGGACAAATCCAATTATGACTAAAAGAAGAATTATTTGTAAATTATTTTTTTGCTCACTTATTCTTCATTTTTATAGCCTTCTTAGCTACATAAGACCATAGCCTATCTGTGTATGACTTAGCTAAATCTATTGCTAGGAGGTCACAACTGTTTTCTTGGATCTAAATATAGTTTCTTACTTTAAAAAACATCTTTTTTTATTTTGCTCTAGGCTCTAGTGAACATTCTACATACGTTGTACAAACACTAGATTTTCATCTGGGTCATAACACCATGGTTACCAAACCATGTGGTGCTTTGGAAAGTCCTATGGCGACAATAACCAAGATAACAAGGCGCCGCCATGAAAATCCACCCCATGGAGTAGCAAGTGTGAAAGAATGGTTCAATTATGTTACAGCCACAAGGAATGAAGGTTGAATTTTTTAGTCTTTGAAGACATTTGTTTGTTTTTTCTGTTTTGAGTTCTGTTGACTGTGTTGCGAGTTAAAGTAGAAGTGGAGTTTTCATTTGTTTAAACAATTTTCATTTTGCTCCTGCTGACACAAGTAACCATTGTTTAGTACATAATTCAACACCCTGGTAATGGTACATCTCATAGACTCAAATTATTTTAGATGTAACTGAAAACATTCAAAATAAAATTGCTCTTAAATAAACAAAATTAAATTTATTGGGAAATATTTTGAGGCCAGGCGCGGTGGCTCACGCCTGTAATCCTAGCACTCTGGGAGGCCGAGGCGGGCGGATCGTTCTGAGCTTAGGAGTTCAAGACCAGCCTGAGCAAGAGCGAGACACCGTCTCTACCAAAAATAGAAAGAAATTAATTGGACAGCTAAAAATATATATAGAAAAAAATTAGCCGGGCATGGTGGCGCATGCCTGTAGTCCCAGCTACTTGGGGGCTGAGGCAGGAGGATTGCTTGAGCCCCGGAGTCTGAGGTTGCTGTGAGCTAGGCTGACGCCATGGCACTCTAGCCAGGGCAACAGAGTGAGACTCTGTCTCCAAAAAAAAAAAAAAAATATTTTGGAAATTTTTGGAAAATAACATTGGAAGAATATTTTTGTAGTAATGCTAAAAAGTGGAGGTTTCGGGAAGTTATTACACAACTAAATAATGGAATACCACAAACTTAAAGTTCAGGATGGCTGAAACAAAATAAAACTAAATAATAATATTCCATCAAGTCATAAATTTAAAGAGAGTGCTTTGCTGCCCATCAAAATGGACTTGGGCCCCATGGAAAATAGTTACCATGGAATAGATGACCTCAGGAATTAAATAAGAACTGTTAAAAGTGTTCTGAGAATAGAGGAGGATAAGAAAGTAAATTAGAATATAATGCCTGTATTGACTATTCTACCTTCCAAATAGGGATTTGGAGGAAGGGGTGTTTTTGGCTGGGATACTCTGGAAGGCCTGTTAGCCTAATGAACTACTGTCTGTGTACCTAGAAAAATACTGATTTTTATAAGATATCTATAGTGTAATCATAGCACATGTGTTGGAGAAAATTAGGACTTCTACCTAATTTCAAGGTTAGGATCCTATTTAATCCCAAATTCTCTAAAAAGGAAGTGTTCAGTCTTTGGAGACCTCTGGGCTTAATGAAAGTTCAGACATAAATTCAGTAGAGAATAGCATTCATTTTAATATCCATTCATTTAATATCCAAGAAGCCAGAACTAGAATGTACTGATGTATTGGATTTATCCAAACTCCATTATAAAGCTTTGGTCTTGACAACAGTGAATGATTTTATATGTATATACACATATATATATTTTTTTTTATATATATGTATTTATTTATTTATTTTATGTGACTCTTTTCAACTTTTGAAATGATCATAGTTCTGTGTATCATAGTTGTCCTGACAGCTATAGGCTTATCAATACCTATTGGTTTAATTTGACTTTTATCGTCTTTATCGTTATGCATGTAGAGCTAAACCTACTTCGTAATGTTGATGCTAATAACACAGAGAATAGCACTACTGTGAAGAATTCTAGTTTACTGAGTGGATTCAGAGGAGGTTCTAGCTACAACCATGAAACAGAGACTATCTTTGCGTTACCAAGGATGCAGCTTGACTTTAAATCCATTCATGTTCAAGAACCACAGGAACCTTCATTACAGGGTATGTGAAAAAACAATGTAAAGTTACTAAGAAATTACTACAGTAACTTCAAACTACTACTGCCTTCCCACGTGTTATTTCTGTAATGTTAATATAATCTAATGAAATCGTTTCATTTTCTAGATCAAATTGATTGATTTTCTTACCAGCTATATGACCTCTGGCAAATTATGTAATGCACTTGTGCGTCTTTTTCCTCAGTAAAATTAAGAATAAGGGACTTCATGTATAGAGCTGTTATGAGGAATAACTGGCATATTCAGGTTGAGCATCCCAAATCCAAAATTCGAAAATCTTTCATGAAATGCACCAAAATCCAAAACTTTTTAAGGACCAATAATGCTCAAAGGAAATGCTCATTGGAGCATTTTGGATTTCAGATTTTGGATTAGGGATATTGAACCAGTAAGTATAATGCAGAATATTCTAAAATCTGAAACACTTCTGGTCCCAAGCATTTCAGCCTGAAGTAGGAAAGTACTTAATAAACTATCATCATTCTATAATCCCATACAAAAATTATTCATTTCTCTATAGTTTCATTTCAAATGGTCACATTTACATGGATCTATGTAAACTCTTATTAATAAGAAGAGAAGGACTCATTTCATTACATTTTTTCTATTAAAGAACTTTATCATTGCAGATGCCAGCCTGAAGCCAAAAGTAGAATGTAGTGTGGTAACCGAGTTCACCGACCACATTTGTGTAACTATGGATGCTGAGCTCATCATGTTTCTTCATGATTTAGTGTCAGCTTATCTTAAAGAAAAAGAAAAAGGTGGGTAGAATTTGTTTTCTTTCAAGCTACAGGAAAGACAGCTGTTAATGCCATTTACATGGATTTTTATGGTCTAGTGAGAAAATGAGTGGAATATGTCTCCTGTGAGTTGCAAATATAAGTAAATATATTATGTGACAGACTTTCTGAGTATTTGCTAGATACGTAGCACTCTTTTTCTAATCATACCTCATACTGAATGGTGTTTTATACTGTTTCTATATACATTTTATGTATATTTTCAGTTAGGCCTTGTAGAAGATTCTTACAAAGTAGGAAAATGTGAGGAAATACTGCAAATCTAAGTGAAATGATTAAAGAAACAGCTACATAATGAAGCATGAGTTATATGCATAATTGGGAAAACTGGAATAAAAAGATAAATCTGCTTTGTATGCAGAGAACATTTTCTTTTTATAAATAAGTTATTTAGGCCTCAGTGGTGGTATTTTGTTTTCATGAGATAGCTAACATTGGTTTATTCACTAGAAACTTAGTTTGCCCGTTAAGAAATGTATGATAACCTTAATATCTATCTGGAATTAGATGAATGCATTATACTACTCTGTAGCTATTTAAAAGAATGAGGTAATTGAGAATGCTTCAAAATATATGGACATTTATTTATTCAATAAGTATTACACAATTATTGGATAATTATTCAAGTATAAATATATAATGGTAAAACCACAGATGTCGTTCTTAAAAAATTACTTGGAATAAATGTAATTTGTTCAGGCCACACTAAAGTTTCCTTTTTTTCACGAAGAAAAAAATATAACATTTGTCTTGTAGTTATTTCAAAAACAAAAGACAGATCATTGAAAGACTATGTTGAAAGAGTACAAAAGTAGTATAGCATAGAATAAATTGCTCTTATATTACTATTCAATCAAGATGCACCAAAAATTCAGTGAGAGAATAAAATCAATAATGGTGGCAGATAGAAATCTATCAGACCTTAGTTGAAACTTCAAGGAAAAATACTGAAACCATATAAAAGACAGTATTATATAAAAGTAACTTCAATCTTCACATACAGCACCAACATATACCAGTTACTTGGTAATCTTTTATTTTTCCTTCTGCCTTAATATTTAAATTTAGAGAAAAACAGATTCTAGATAAACCTGTGAAATTCAGAATAATTTTGTAGTTCACCTAGCTTTGAAAACCTACCAGATTTTATTTACTTATTTATGTGAAAACTTTGTCATTTTATAAAATATTATGTTGGTTTTGGCCTGCCATGAACTATGTGTATTTCTAAAACAACAAAAAAAAGTTTTAATATTAACTGTTTAAAACATTATTCATGGGAAAAAGAGGAGTGGATTTATAATGACAAAGTATTATCCATGAGGATTTCAGTTTTAAATAAAGATATTTTAATAGCTGTAAGAATATTTTGTTATTACAAACTAGAAGAATTAGTTTTGGCCAAAATATTCAAACATCCCTAAGAAAATTCTTAACAGCATCTATGACTAGACTAGAATCAACATGTTTGTGGAACATCAAGATAAATTATTGCGTTTTAACCACCATTAATAATATACAAAAGCAAAGCAACTGAGAAGGCTGTAATTAAAGGCAGGATCTGTGTTCTTATGCAATGTGGTAATACATCTTCATTCCTAGGCTCATTCCCAATCAACTTATAACCAAAGCTACATAATGCATATCATATCACCCAATTAATCGATTATTTTATGTCCAGTTTGTCTTGAAACTTCTGCCCTAAGAGAAATGCTATGTTTATTAAATAAGATGATATGAAAGCTATTTATGTCTCAGATTCAATTTTAGATTCAATTTTATGTATAGGAGGGCTGTCCTGAAAGTATCCAGTCATTGTATCCATGGCTGGATGCTTTCCGGACAGCCCTAGTATACTTGTCTTTTATAAAACATTTACTTGGGCATTCACTATAAAGAGTGACAAGGCTACTTACATAAAGAGCTCCTAAGTTCGTAGCCATTAACATACAAAATCCATTGACTTATATACTTTAAATAATGAATTGTATGGTATGTGGATTATATCTCAATAAAGCTGTTTAAAAAAAAATTATTTACCTATAGTCATTCTTTAGGAAAACTATAACTATCAATTTCAGTGCCTTCTCCCTGCTAGCAAATAAATGACCTCAGCCTTTTTTACCATTAGTGTTGACATTGTTTTTCTCCAAGAAATAACATAAATAAGTATTTATGGCTTATTTTAAAATATTACTTTTTAATATTTATTATTTATTTGCAGCTTATTTTAAAATATTACTTTTTAAGAAATGTAATTAAATGAGGCTTTAGCCAGGTCATAGATAAAATGAGAGATGGAGCCAATTTTCTATTCTTACGATGATTTAAAATAAATTTGTAAGATATATATTTATTCTATTAATCTATCATTTTCATTATAGCCATTTTTCCACCTCGGATTTTATCTACTCGACCAGGACAGAAAAGTCCAATTATTATACATGATGACAATTCCTCTGACAAAGACAGAGAAGATAGCATCACTTATACTACTGTGGACTGGAGAGATTTTATGTGCAATACATGGCATCTAGAACCCACTCTTAGGTAAGTAATGGATGTACACATTTTACCCATATCCTAATGGATTACTATGAGAAAAAGGTGATTATGAATAATGCAGGTTAAATATGATTACCAAAAATTATGTTCAGAAGTTTATCACTTGTAATCTCTACAGCTTCTGACTGCTATTTTTGTTCCTCCTTTCTGCCTTTGTAAGTGTTTCTAGGTAAGGTGAAAGAAGTACAAACGCAGAATAACTCGGTGCTGATTGGCTTCCACTGTGTGACAATCTATCAGTCACTAAAATGTGGGAACAACTCCACTTCCGCTGTTGCTATTTTTTTGCACCTTCCCACTAGGATGTTATTTTCAGGTGGTTGAGGTAGCTAAAGTAAACTGTTTTGTTACTTAATTTGGGAAGATGCAGTAGAAGTCATACATCATCATTAAGGAAGCATTATAATTTCTCACTGGATATATGACAATGTAATAGAAACTGCAGTGTCATAGTGTCCTCCTGTCTGCATACTAAGTAATATAAAACCATTCCTAAAGTCTTCAATTTAATGCTGTCAGACTCAGGTTCTCTTACTGAGTCAGGATCTACTACAATCATCATCCCAATTATATCAACTTTTCATATCAAAATTTTGAAAGTATTTTCTAGTTTTAGTTATAATAATTACTATAACTAGTATACTGCCTTTGTGTGTCCTTGTTTGTGATAAACACTCAAGCCTTCCTATTTTTTCCCTTTCCTTTCATCTGCTTTATCAATCGAATTGTAACTGTCCAAATCCTTAAATAGTATCAAAAAAGGTCTACTACGCCCCTCAGCACAACATTCTGATAACTGATGTAGATTTTATTTAGATAATGTTGTTATTCTGACATATTTATGGCACAAAATAATTCCAAAATAAAATTTCCATTATACAGTGGACTCTTGTATAAGCAGAAAGTAGTGACTTTGTGTGTTAGTAAATAATTTGTGGTCAATAAAATCTGTTGTAACCAATGAGCAAAACATTTTGGTGTTAATAAGTACATATACTCATGAGAAATATTTACCGTGTGAATACTCAGGAACAATATTAAAATATTACAAAGGTTCTAATGCAGAAAACTCTTTGTAAAATCTGTTTGTCTTTGTAAGTCTAATTATAATGTAATTGAGTATCTTTTAGAGTGAATATATTTAAATTGAATATAAAATGAATTTAGTTTCAGGTGAATAATACTTACCATATTCATTGTTTAGCAAACTAACAAGAGTAACTAGTTAAGTAATACGGTATAGTGAGAGAGAGCATGCTCTGGCTCTAGGCCCCGCTTCATTGCACAGTAGCTGACTGCTAGGCCAACTCCTCTCTCTGCCTCAGGTGCCCCATGAAAAATCTGGAAAGTATAGGGTTGTCACATTGCTTAAATGAATTAATTAATGCCAAATGCTTATAACTATTTGAGTTTGAGATCAGTGGTTAAATACCTCCTTCCAACCTAGTTCAGGACTAACTGAAATAGTGGGAGAGAAGCAACTGGAAATCAGAATTATAGTTTTAATGCCGATAACAAGAATGTGGTTTGGATGTATGGCAACAATTGCTTTCAACTACAAAGTCCAGGTTTGGTCTTACCTACAGGGCCTCAATAATGCAGAACTTAAGGGGAGGCCCTGGAGTTTTATAATCAGCAGCCCTGTGTACTCGGCCACAAACAGCACTGAATGCCCTCAGGCTAACCTATTTAGGGGCCTGCCCTTGAAAAACCTTTGGCACGGAAGAACAGACCAAAATGAGTGGCTCCCAAGAGAAAGTAGGGAGACAGGAGGGTACTGAACTATGCTACTGAGTTCCTCTGTTAGCGCTGCCAATCGGATAAATCATCGATGCAGGGGCAGAAGTAGTCCAGCAGTAATTCACTGATAGTTGTTCCTTCCATATGGAAGGAAATACCAGAAATAGAAAGAAAATGGATCTCCCTTCAAACATGTTTAGCACACAGCAGTCAGTAAACTTTAGCTTTTATTCCCCCTCTGGTGTCACATGCTTGTGAAATATTTTTAAATTAACCAGATGTCCTTTTAAATGTTTAAGATGACCATGTAAAAGGCCTAAAATAAACAGGATGAAATTCAGTAAACACTATTGCTGTGTAGGTTGTCAAGGATACTTAGAATCACACATATATTATTTTTTCAATGCTATTATTATTGTGAATCCAGGAATTATAGGCTTAATTATTCAAATGCCCTACTGAAAATATTTTGTCTTGAGTATATTACGGAAGCTTAGTGATGTTCTTGACCTACCTTTAGGACTGTACTAGGACATTATGCACTTTAATAATTATAATTATTATTTTAGATTAATTTCTTGGACTGGAAGAAAGATTGATCCAGTAGGCGTTGATTATATTCTTCAAAAACTGGGCTTTCATCATGCCAGGACTACTATTCCTAAATGGCTTCAGAGAGGAGTCATGGACCCACTGGACAAGGTTCTGTCAGTTCTTATCAAAAAGCTCGGTACTGCACTACAGGATGAAAAGGAAAAGAAAGGAAAAGACAAAGAAGAACACTAAAAGAGTAACTTGATCTGTGAACAAATTATGATTGTGTCCGTTAAGTTTTATTACACTGGAGGGTTTTTTTAGTATAATTTTAAGTGTAACTTTAAATAATTCTAAATTTGTGGCCATTATAAGTTTTTAAGTTAACCTGTTTATTCTCGTTCCACCATCCTATGTACAGTGAAGTACTGCATGATAATGTAAATTCTGTGAAAAACTAGATTAAAATATATAAATCTGCTCTTTAGGGTTTATAATTAATTGTATTATGTGCAATATGATTCCTGCATCTTTAAAGTATTTGCAGAGTAACTGTGAATTTTTTTGTTATTGGCCATAACTTTTAGAAAAAATCTTGTTGATAATGTGATTTTTGGAGGGTCATTAATTGCTTTTTTTTTAATGTAGACTTGTATAAATACCTATTTGTATATAATTTGAGTAATTGTGATATGATTGTATACCACTAAAATATTGTTTGTAATTATTGTAATAAAGTCACAATAACGGTTTCAGTCTGTAGTTGATTTCGAATCTTTCTCTCCTTTGATAGCTTATTAGATGCCCATTCTGTGTCACAGTTACCAAATGTTTTCATAGAAGATGATTAATACTTACAAAAGTTCTAAAAATTATATTAAAATACTTATATTACAATCGGCCTTCCATATGTGAATCCACGGGTTCCACATCTGTGGATTCAACTAACTGCAGATTGAAAATATCTGAGGAAAAAAACAAATTCCATAAAGTTCCAAAAAAGCAAAACTTTAATTTACTATGTGCCAAGTACTACGTTAAATCCATGAAGTGATGTGTAGGCGTTGTTTCAGATATTACAAGTAATCTACAGATAATTTAAAGTTTTTGGGAGGATGTGCATAGGTTATATGCAAATACTATACCATTTTATATAAGGAACTTGAGCATCCACGGATTGGGTATCTGTGGAGGGTCCTGGAGCCAATCTTCCAATGTACTTACAAAAATCAGCTCTAGGAGGATTCAGCAATATTAGATGTTGTTCTATTTCTTAAGCTAGTGGTGAGTACATAGCTGTTCATTTTTAGTATTATACTATATTCCTTATATATGTATGTTGCGCATATGAAGATATGTAATGTTATATAATGTATAATTACATATGTACATATGTAATAAAAAGAATAGTAAAATCTAAAATAACACTCAAAGGTAGCTATAATGTTAATAACAAGTCAGGTTGGAAATCTAGCCAAGTCGGTATAGTCAGTTTAGAGACAGGGCAAACAGTAGAATTAAAGGATCTAGAGCTAGAAAACACCTCAAGTAAGCCTCTGGTGCATACTCTTGCATTTAGGTAGATAAGACAATTTTATCTGACAGATTAAACAATAAAGACTCCAGAAGAACCAAGGTTCTTAAACCAAAGGTATATATCTAGTACGTGTTAGTAAGAGAATTAAGATTTGCTGTCTAATGTCACATAGCAATTTATTAACACAACTAAAACCCTAGTGTTGTAATCCTAATTTTGTACTCTTTCTGTTAGACCATCTTATCTGTCATCTGTCTGATCTCTGAATCCCATCCCTCCAAGCTTGCCCCAATAGTTAGTGCCTACAGGTACATTAATTCCATTGGTCAAGCTTACCAGAGAAGCAAATTCTACGTCTACTTTGGTCATAGCTCACTGCAACCTCAAACTCCTGGGCTCAAGTGAACCTTCTGCCTCAAGTGTCTAAGATACTTTACTTCTAGTGTCTAAGATAATACTGCCAGTAAGTTACTTCATCAAACAAAGTAACTAAAGAAATTAGTTCTGTATTTGAGTCCCATTTTAGGTGTTAATTCTCTGCTTCAAAGAAACAGTATGCCAATAGTTCTGAATGACAAAAATTTCCCATGGCTTCCAATATTATTGATATGACTACCAAAAAATGACAAGTATAAAGTTACCCTAGCTCTGGCACTTACTGTGATAATGTTATAAAAGAAAAGGACAAATTAAAATAAATCTGTAACTATCCAAAATTTCTGTGACTGTTGTACAAAGCATGAGAAAACTACATTTGCGAACTGCTGGTGGGACAGTAAATTGGTACAACTCCCGTGAAGGACAATTAGATAGTAGCTATTGAAATCACATGGAATCTCTTACTGAACAGTCTCACTACTGGCTATATAGTACTTGCATGTGTGAAATAATTATATAAGCATGTTCATTGCAGTATTCTTTGTAATAAATGGTTAGAAAC
This sequence comes from Avahi laniger, assembly GCA_963575035.1. Taxonomy (NCBI): domain Eukaryota; kingdom Metazoa; phylum Chordata; class Mammalia; order Primates; family Indriidae; genus Avahi; species Avahi laniger. The sequence goes on from CAUYSK010089703.1 coordinate 26,544, forward strand.
AATCCAAATGCCCATCAATTGAAGACAAGCTAAATAAAACATGGCAGATCCATTCACTGGTATAGTGTGCAGCTATAAAAAACAGAGATGATCTCTAAAATTTATTCTTAAAAAGGCAAGGTACAGCCAGCTGTCTAGATTACAAAGTTTCTAGGTGGTCTACTTAAAGTTTTTTTTTTAGTATTATGTACCTTATCCTAGTAAATCACATGATATATTCAGATAATCTCTAAATTTTAATAACATAAAATTAAAGAATTTTGTTCTCTTGTATGTAAAAACTATACTTCTAGGCTCACTAGAGATCTGTGATTTGGAAACTATTTGTAGTGAAGAGCCATTTTTTAAAAATCCCCATCTAGCACAAAGCAATAATCTTGTAAAATACAGTAAGAACTATTCAAAATGAAAAATGAAAAAAATAAAAATACCCAGAGACATAAAATATAAGCTCAAATTTTTAATTATTAGATTCAATTTTATTATTAGAGCCAAGTGTTCTGTCAATTGCTATAAGAATTTCTAAACATTCAATTTCTATACCTGTTGAAGAGTAACAATTCATGGAGTATCCTCATTCCATGAACCACACTGTAAATAGAATTGCTTTAGAATGTTCTCCATCTTCACCATAGTGATGTCTTCTATAGTTTAACTGAAGAAACCTGATTACCTGTGTTGAACTGGCCATTTTTTTTTTTTGGAGACAGAGTCTCACTGTGTTGCCTGGGCTAGAGTGCCATGGCGTCATCCTAGCTCACAGCAACCTCAAACTCCCGGGCTCAAGTGATCCTCTTGCCTCAGCCTCCCGAGTAGCTGGGACTACAGGCATGCGCCACCATGCCCGGCTAATTTTTTCTATATATTTTTAGCTGTCCAATTAATTTCTTTCTAATTTTAGTAGAGACATGGTCTCGCTCTTGCTCAGGCTGGTTTCGAACTCCTGAGCTCAAACAATCCGGAACCGGCCACTTTTTATGAAAATTGATAGTGCCATACCCAGAATGCTGTGCTTCCTGCATACAGAACTAGATGCCCACTCACCTCCTTGTGTCACACTAGCGACATATTCTAAAATCACTTATGGAGAACCTCTTTTTTTTTCCTTTGGGACCTCAGGCATAGAGTATTTTTAGCTAAAATTGTCTGACGGATGGTTACAGAATCTTTAATTGATCTATACTCAATAATTAAATTCTGATTTTGTGAGTTTCATTTGCTTCACCTGTTTAGGCCAGAGAGTCAAGCAACCCAACTCCCAGAAAGGCTTTGCACTCAGGTTCAAACAGCTTGTTCAGATCATGATATGAGACAGACCTTTAGGAAAGCTCTCACAGAACTATCAGATGTTGGAAGGCATTTTTGGAATAAGATACTGTTAAAAAGCACCTAACAGAGCAAATGCTATCAGGTGGGTTGTTAGGTGTACACCCAGACGTCTACATGTTGGGGAGAGACTCAGGAGGTAATAACAAAGCTTGGGCTCTCAGAATGAATACACGTTGACTGATCAGATCAAGACACTCACCAAGTGAAATCGCACAAGATAAACAAAAAAAAAAAGTTGCCAAATTAATTCTCCTTGATAAGCTCCTTTTCCCTGACCTTGTGTTTCCACTTGGAGGCATTTCCACCAGAATAATAACCCAGTTTCTTTCCCTACCTTATTTATTCCTCCCCCAAAGTGACTTAATCTGTTTGGTAACTTCAGAGAAGAAAAGGAGCTTAGCCTTTTCCACTTTTCACCCTTTCAAGCAAGCCTTCCCATAAGGAGGATGCAATTCTGATTTCCTTTCTTGTGCATGCTGCAAGGAGCAATAGGATTTCTCTAGCTTGCACTGGTAAGAGTGTCTATTTAGAAAGCATTCCATTTGGCCACACATCTTAGCCTCAGCTTCCAATTTAGAATAAGTAACGAATCTTTTTTTATAGCCTCCATGTTTCCGATACCTGGGTCTCTCAGTTTCAACCTATGGAAAAGAGGAAGCAGATGATATTTATTGACCCCTTCGCATCAAACATAAATAGTAATTTTCTGTTTAAACACTTTACCATTACTGGTCCTGTTTATTCATTGTTTAACAGAATGAAAATGTACCTACCTTACTGTAAAATCAAGCTGATGCTCAGGGGTTTCACTAATTTTATCATTACTCAGATACAAAAGGACTTACAGAATGGTGGAATAGCCTATTGAAGATTCAGTGGTTCCTTGAACTGGGAAAGATATACAGAATACATGGGTCCAGGAAGTGAGGCTTGAAAGAGGAAGTGCCACCTCTCACTGTTATACCTAACGAGCTCCTTCAAATGTATACTTTCTGTCCAATTCTACTGGCCAGAGCTCTTAGTATATTCAAGGTATGTTTCCACTGGGGACAAAACAGTTGTACCATTAAATTAGAATCTGAGGCTGCCACCTAGTCATTTGGGTTTCCAGATGTCAACTAGCTGAACTGTTAAAAAAGATGCTGGCTACAATGACAGGTTCTAATCATCAAGGGAAATAGGGATGTTGCTATACAGCCAGGAAAATCTTGGAGCGCTGCATTGTTGGGAACAGCAGTTAGACTTTAGGCCTCCCACTGAAAATGCGTGAGCAGCACAGATCGTGACCTTGCTTTCTCGTGGCAGACAGTACATCTTCTCATGTCTCCTGAATCTTGTCAGGCCTTCATCTACAAGTTTTTCCTTTCCCTTGGCTTTTTGTTTTATCATAGGAAAGACCCTATAAATTTGTAAATGCTAATTCAAAGATGACTTGCGTGTGAGGGTTTTGCGTTTGATTTTGTTTTCCCTTTTGGTCTGGGTTGTGTCGCTTTGGGGAGGTGTGTGTGAGAGGGCGGGGCTATGTGTTTTTTAATTTTTTAAATATATATTTTAGTGCTGTAAAAAAAAAAAATAGGAAGCAGGCAGGAGTGTGGTTGGCTCCAAGATGATCCCTGAAGCAATTTCTTAGTGCTTCTAAATTAGTGGCAGAGCATGTATGGCAACCACACATGCATGCCCATTAATGTTCATCTCTCCGAAACAAAGATTATGTTGGAAGATATTCTCCATGGGGCTCTCCCATTTCTGTCTTGCAAGCAAGACACTACTGGCCCTTCATTGAGGACGGTATTTTCAAAGATATTTGTATAGTGAACAATATTAGAGATAGTATTTCCCCCTAGAGCAAAGGGAATCTTTCCCTACATCTTTGGAAGACAGTGTCTCTATTGTAATAGATTAGGGTTCCCTGAGGACAAAGTTCTCCTGTCTCCTGTGTACAACAATCACCTGGTACCATATGTGCTGCCTCCATGGGATCTGGGAACAAGGGGAACCATACAAACATCCTGATGACCATGCTGTGAATAACCAGATTCCTTACTCTCTAACACAGGACTCTCATGTCTTCTGCCAGCATCCATGAAACTGGGGCAGGCTAACTTGAAAGCTTTCAGATAGAGTAAAATCTCAAACCCTTCATGGTTTTTCACAGATTATTCCACTGAATAAGAAGTTTCAGTCATCTGAGGCAAAGGCTAAGCATGACTAATGACTAACATGGGATGGGTGCAGTGGGGGGTAAATCATAAATTCTAACAACAGCCTTTGTGATCAGCCACATACATGAGGGTTCTGCCACCTATCCACATTTTCAACTTCTGTGAGTTTTGTGTGTTAAATTCTATAACAAGTATTTACAAGTTTTAGTAAAACTTTAGTACTAATTCATATATGAAATAAAATAATAATACCAAGTATTTACTGGGTAATAGGCACTATTAAGCTGTTTGTAACTATCAGTTAATATATTCCTCCCAGTGACTATCTGAAGTGAATAATATTGTGCTCATTTTGTAGATGAAGAAATTGAAGCTGAGCGAGCCAGGTAACTTGATCAATTTTTTGAGGTCTTTGGCAGTAGCCTGCTCAGTGAGGCATTCCTTAAGTATCCTATGTGAAATGTCAACTCACTTCCCTATAAATATTACATATCCCCCTTTGCTGCTTTATCTTTTTAGCACCTCTCACTAACACACTATGTAATTTTACTTATTTTTTCATTGTCTATATCTTACACTAGCTGTAAATAAATAACTGACCTAAGTAACTCTGGAGAACAGAATTTTGACTAGATTATGTAAGATTAAAGAAAAAAGAAATAAACACTATATACTTATCGGTAAATTTGTTTTCCACAATGATACAGATTAACCAATCTGCAACAAATTTTGGATATTGCCAGATTTCTCATCATCAAAGAAATCACAAAAAAGGGGGGCAAGCCATAATGAATACTGTGTTGCTGGATTACAGTCAAAGGTACACATATAAACTCATTTTTATATATAGGTAGATACAGAAATGTTGATATCTCTGTATACACAAATATATTTCCTTGCTCTCTCCTCTGCACAGGCATATAAGCAATGGATACCTGCAGTAAAACAAGCACGCCTGCTGCCCAGATCTAATTCTCTAATAAAAGTAACCAAGGCTTTCTGGCCAATTTTAGGTCTGGGAAAGGGAAAATGCAAGCATCTTACAGTGCCAGAAAGCAAAGATATCCATTAAAAAAAAAAAAAAAATGGGGACATGTCAAAAGGACACAACCTAAAAGAGCTACCAATGGCCAAAGCTGAAATAATATTTTATGTTTTGTTTTCCGTTTTGAGACAGAGTCTCTGTCACCCTGGTGACAGAGTGTTGCAGTGGAGTCACCATAGCTCACAGCAACCTCAAACTCCGGGGCGCAAGTGATCCTCCTGCCTCAGCCTCCCAAGTAGCTGGGACTACAGGTGCGAACCAACGCTCCCGGCTTCCTTAAAAGAATAATAATTAAAAAATATAAAAAATTAACCCTTGAGAAACCTTATCCATACAAAAAAGTAGGTGGACAATGAAATTTTGTTATAATCGTGTCATTCAATTCTTTGGATTCCTTCTTGGTTACGTGCCAAAACTCGTTGAATTATTTACTATTAGAAATATTTCCAACAATCTATCTGCTAACACCCTCAATTAGGGCCTCCTTCAACTTTTAGGAAAGAATTGAAAACACCCGCATTGTCACCCAGATTGGAGCCATTTGCTTTCAAAGACGCCCTGTTTTCACGATTGTTATTTGGCTCCATTGGTCAAGTTTCAGCAAGTCTGAGGAGTTTTTTTCTATAAACAGGGAGGACACCGTGAAGGACAAGCCTTCTCCACGGGCGCCTTCTCAAAATGGGGATAAAGGGAAGGATTTTCTTGAAACCACCCTCAGGGCAGCCTCCAAGCATGCTGTGTAAGGAGGCCTCAGGAATAGACAACTGCCCTAGAGAAAACGAACTCTCCACAGAGCTCCCTGTGAGAACGGGGCTGGGCACCCGGCAGAAAGCGAAGAGGCTGAACTGCGCGGTTTCATCCGACTTCGGCAGGGAGGGCGGCCGCTCGGCCCAGGTCCCTGTGCTCAGAGAAGCCGGCCGGCGTCGCCGGGGCCTGGAACGCAGCCTGGAACGCGCGCGACGTTCGACGTCTCTTCCCTCGGAAACGCAGGCCGCGGAGCGCGGCGGGCTGAGCGCAGGCGCAGGCGTGGGGGCAGGCCCGACGCCCCGAGGCGGTTGGTGATTGGACGAAGCGGGCGCGGGGCCGTCTGGCCGGCACGTAGCGGCAGCGCGAGGCGGCTTTTGAAGGATGCGCCTTTGAGCTCGTGGCCCTCACGCAGACCCGCCTGAAGAGAGAGGTTGAGGCCGGGAGCAGGAAGCAACGGCGGCGGCGGCCGGCGAGCTTCCGGCCTGCGGCTGCCCTCCTGCCTGGCCGCGGGGTCCGTCGGAGAGGGCAGAAAGGACAGCCTCGGTGGGTGAGAGTTGGGCCAGGACTCGTGAGGCCCCCGACAGGATGATTTTTTATTTCTTTTTCTCTTTTTTCCTGACCTTTCTGATGTCTCTCCTGATCCCCGGGTAGATTTAAGGGCTTTTCCACGGACCGCTGTGCCTTATTTCCCCCTTGGAAGCGGAATTTAGGGAGGGAGTTCAGGTGAAAAAAGTTACGTGTCTGTTAAAACTCACAGAGCAGTCCGGAGATCATTTTAAAGAGGGATTTGGCTCTAGTCATGTGAATGTGTGTGTAAAAAGCCATTTATGGAAATAGGGGGTTTGTTCCAGATTAAATATTTTTAGTTTACTTAGTATTTTGTTTTTCGTTTTCCGATAATTTTATCGTGTTTGTAGGTGAGAAAATGTCTGGCAACAATGACTGGTTTCAGCGTTCCCAGGTCCCCAGTTTTGCCCAGATGCTGAAAAAGAACTTGCCAGTTCAATCATCAGCGCAGACGGTAACCACACCCGCGGGCTATTCCTCGGAAAGTTACAGCCTGTCGAATATGGCATCCAAGGTTACGCCCGTGACGGGTACGACTTCTCTTTCATTTGTAATAATGACTCGGTTCCTTAAGATTCTAGGGTGGCCGGCAGGTTCTCTTGCGCCTCTGGTTTAAATGTTTCCTGGGTATATACACATTTACCTGTGGCCGTGTCCCACCTGGGGCTGGGATCGGACTCCCAACACGGAGGCGGCCCGTGGAACTCCTTCCCCGCGCTGCTCACTTAACCATACCTCACGCCTTTACTGTTCAACCCCTTCAGGTTTGTCTTGTTTTTTTGAGGTGAGGCTTCAGGGCAGCAACTGGATTTATACGGGTTTGTATTCCACCCGTCACTTAGCTTGGTGTTGAGTATAAAGCAAGGGCAAAAATTAGGTTGAATTCATTGGGAAAGGCAGTGTAAAACAGTGCACGGGAGCCAGAAACTAGTCCCAGTTCTGTGTCTTTCTCCATTCTAGGCATTAGTGGTATCATCTGTAAAATGGCTTAGAGGGCCTCTGAAGACCTTGATATCACTAAAATTCCATGATTCCTTGATCACTGAATAATGATACAACCTTTTTTTCAAAATATTTTTAGTACTCCAAGAGATATATGCAGTAACAGGTTGTGCTTGTCATGTGTGCCAGAATTGTTTAGTAGAAACTTAAGAAAAACATGAGACTAAGCATGTGGGATGACTAAATGTATGTGGGACAATCTTCTATTTTCAGAGAGGATTTAGTGCTTTTGTTCTTTTTTGTTTTTTTTAACCAAAGTGACAAACACAGACATTTATTTTTAGGTAATTTTCCAGAACCATTGCTTTCCAAAGGTCTTTCATCTATTTCAAATCCTGTCCTTCCTCCAAAAAAAATACCTAAGGAATTTATAATGAAATACAAACGTGGAGAGATAAACCCTGTGTCAGCCTTGCACCAGTTTGCACAAATGCAGCGGGTTCAGCTTGACCTTAAGGAAACGGTAACAACAGGCAAGTGCAAAGTCATTTGGTTATTATGTTACTAGAAAACATTTTCCATTAAAAGCAGACCATAACAGTGGTGCTAAATTTGGTTCTTTCACTTAACTTTAGGGTTAGCTAACTACTTGTATGTTTTTACAAGTATACTTAAGAAATTTTTATATTCACACTTTAACCTTTTGAGCCACTGCAAGTAACTTTCACATATAGAAATTTTATAATCATTGAATCATAATTTTTTTCAGCTAAACCGAAATCTGCCTCACAGATTATTTTGGGATATAAATATTTCTTGTACAATAAACATGCTTTTGTAGAGATGTTAAATATTCAGACTACGATTATCTTATGAGGAGGATTCTGGTATGCTGATGATGCCTAAGAAAAATTAGGGTCAAATTAGGCTTCTGAAATTCAGGAATTAGATGTGAAAAGAGCATTGCGTGATTGGTACTATGTGAACTTATTTGTTAGCATTTTCTCCATTCTCCCTTAAGCCTCCCCAAACGGACGAATCTGTTACTATGTTGTGCCTTCAGATGGCTATAGGAGTACGTATCAGTAAAATGGCAGGAAACAGTTTCTGTGATCTCTTCACATTATATAGCCAGTGATTAGGAAGAACTTTAGGAAAATGGAGGAGTAAGAGAGTAAGTGCTCTTAGGAAACATTGACAGCTCAAGAGTATGAGTCAAAAACAATCTTTTAAAAAAATCTTTATGTGGGTATATGTACGTGTGTGTGTGTGTACACACATACACGGAAGTAGTTTGGGTTCTTTTGGTTTCATTAATTTTCCTGATACTCATTTTTGCCAGTAGGGATCTCAAAGCTAACATCTGCAAAAGAATTTAAAGCTGTCAATTTTAGTAAAGGTTGTCCCAACATCATCAAGTTTCAGTCTGTTGTTTTGGATGAAATACCAGTAGACTAACAGGTGACAAAAAGAGGGTCTTAATGTAGAAGGTGGTGTTTTTTTAATGTAGGAGGTGAGTTTAATCTCTGTGTAACTAGTTAGCTTTCCTCCATTATTCTTGGACTGCCCTCGGAAAATGTAAGCTATTGGTCACTGGGGGGAAAAAAAAAAACAGGGCAAATCTTCACTGCTCTGAGCAAAAGCTATTCAAAAACATAACCCATTAATCATTATTATATGTTCAGAATATAGTTCAATAATCTGATTCAGTAAGTTTCGTAGTAAGACTAGAGTGTCAGTATTTTTAAACTACCTCTACATGTGATTTAGATCCATGCTAAAGTTTGAAAACCTGGATTATAAACAGGCTGAAGCTTAAAGGCTCAGCATTCTGACACAGAAGACTTATTAACAAATTTGATGCATCTTATACATAAGAATCATCTGGGCCACTTGTTAAATATACAAAATGCTCTCTGGTTTAGTAAATCTGGATTGGAACCCAGGTGATAATGAAGGAAGAAAATTGGGAAGCTAAAATCTTAGATGTTGAAGGGAAAGCAATTTACCCAGATGCAGTCAGAACTTAACTTGTAAAACCTTGATGTATGTCTTAAGAAAAACAGTCAATCTTATTGTGAATATGTGTGGAAATAGTGGATTTTATGTGTAATGACATTGTACCTAGCCATCTGTAACCAGAATGAGACTTAGGCTCCTAAAGGCCTCCTAAAGTCCTAATACCAACAAATAAAACTTGAAATAGAAAAATCTTTGACCTGTAAATTTAGGAGATGAGTCCATTTCATTTGTCACCAGACAAATATGAAAGCTAAACAAAAATAATTGTGCAAAAGTAATCCTTACAGAAATCTTGAATGACCAGACATTGAGTTTAATTCTTTAGTATTAATCTTTTTTAATTGTTTATGTTTTGGTTTTCCTTCTGTGCTAGCCACCAAACGCACCCTCCAGACTTCCCTAAGCTGTAATGGGTTGTCGATTTCCTTAACATAATGCCCTGATGGGTACACAAGATTTCTTCAAAGAAATTCTTTATGTTCTGGATATTATAAAAAGTATTAGAGCAATCCGAGGATGGGAAAAATTTAACTTAATAAGCTGTACTGAAATTTTAAAGAACTGAGATATTGCATACAATCTCCACATTTTACCTTTCATTGGTCATTTGATACATATTTGAGTGCTTACAATTGCCAGGCATTGTATTAGACACTGTCACCCCATGTATGACCTGTATTGTAACACTGTCCCTATTGTTCACACTGAATCTAGAGCCAGCCTACCTACTGGAATCCTCAAAATCAGTTCAGGGGCCCATCCGGCTTTAGTTTAAACCCTTATTGGTCCTACAAAAAGACTTAAGAGCTAGTATTTCTAAAGTAAGTAGTTTCCCAGAATTTTTTGTACTGAAATGTTTTCCTGTATACAGACATCATTTGCAAGAATATACTGTGAATTATTATAGCATTCATTTTGAATTCTTTTTCAAGGTAATGTTATGGGACCATATTTCGCTTTTTGTGCTGTGGTAGATGGTATTCAATACAAAACTGGACTGGGACAAAATAAAAAGGAGTCTAGATCCAATGCAGCAAAATTAGCTCTTGATGAACTTCTACAATTGGAAGAACCTGAACCAAGAGTTTTAGAAACATCAGGTAAATAGTCTTCATTATAAGGTATTTATAAAATATATCATTTTCCAGAAGGAATCTGAAAGATCTAATGAGTTTCTTGACAATTGCAAGATAGAAGTTACAGAGTTTGAATAATTTCTTTCAGCTGCTGTCTGCTGATTAATAGTAGTTAAAATGCTCTTGCATATTTTAGCACTGAAAGATATAATCATGTTGCTAAACTGTCTAATAACTTGTCAGATTGTTAATGAGTTTGAGTCCTGAAATGTGGTTTTCTCTGTAATTTATTAGATTCTTACTATGCACTTAACACTCTACATTTAATACTTAGAGATTTTTAATGATTTTTTGCAAAATTTGCCTATGTTAAATTCAGTACATGGTAGACTGACCTGAGAAAGTAGCCTAAGGTAGCATAACAAATAGGTTTAAGAGAACAAACTCCGGAATTAAATTGCTCAGGTTGAAATATTGACCCTGTGTGGACAAGCTCTTTGCCCACTAAACCTGTTTCATTTAAAAAGTGGGGACAATGATAGTAACTACCTCCTATGGTCATCTTTAGGATTAAATAAATAATAAATGCAAAGCCCTTAACCAGTGCCTGGTGAACAATATACAATCAATAATAGTTCTTATTAGATATTAACCAATTTGAAAAATGTTAGCATTATTATATGTTAGCAGTTTTTGCCAATATTCATTTTATGTTAGATTATATTGTTTTACCATAAATGAGGCAACTTTTAAAAAGAAGAACATTTAAATTGGATTTAAGCAGTGACTATAAATACTTTTTAGATACGAATCCTCCATTTATTCTATTACTGGGGTTTTTTCTTTTTAGTCTTTTAATTTTAGCTTTTCTTTCATTTCTTTTCTTACTGTTTTCTTTAAAGAATCTTTATGTTCTTTAAGTTGAATTTTTATTTCATAATTTTTGATGTTTAATTAAAACCATTTAATAATTAAAAATGATTTATTTTGCCACATCGTATAAGTTTTGATGTGTAGTCTTTCTCATTATTTTTCAAATAGTTTGTCATACTTTGGATTTAGAAGGTACTTAGGGGAGAGTATTTTGTTTATTTTCATATTATTTTCTGCTCACTATTAGCTTTTAAGATTTATTAATATTTTAGGGCCAGGTATGATTTTGGTAAATGTTTTATTAAGTGTTGGCCCCATAAATGCCATTTTATCCTTACGATAATGCTTTGATTTATTGTTTACATGTTATTTGACCTACAAAAAGCAATGATGTAATTATTTTACTTTAAAGTGTACCTTTTTAATTCAATATAAAATTACTCCTGTTGTGCTGTTATATATATGTGTATATATATTTGGTCTTAATCTTTTTTCTAATATTCTTGGTGCTACTTCTAGTTAATTTTTGTTTTTCCAATGTTTTTGACTATCCTGTTTTGATTTTTTTTTTTTTTTTTTTTTTAGACAGTCACACTGTTTTGCCCGGGAGCGAGTGCCGTGGCATCAGCTTACCTCACAGCAACCTCAAACTCCTGGGCTCAAGCGATCCTATTGCCTCAGCATCCCGAGTAGCTGGGACTACAGGCATGTGCCACCATGCCCGGCTAATTTTTTCTATATATTTTTAGTTGTCCAATTAATT
>CAUYSK010089708.1:0-11894 GCA_963575035.1 Avahi laniger
GCAGAAACAAAGAACAAAAAGCTGATTGGTCTTTGGTCATTTTATTGTATTTATTTATTTATTTTTCTCCCTGCCCCCAACAAGACTTCGGTCATTTTAAAGTTATTTCCTTGTAAGGCCAGGACAGAAGACAGAACAATACAAAGGTAACAATAGAAAATTAACATTAGGTTACTTCAAATTACTCTTTGTTGTAAGAATTAAAACAGAGTGAAGGGCCGGGGGCGGTGGCTCACACCTGTAATCCTGGCACTCTGGGAGGCCGAGAAGGGAGGATTGCTTGAGCTCAGGAGTTCGAGACCAGCCTAAGCAAGAGCGAGACCCTGTCTCTACTATAAGTAGAAAGAAATTAGCCAAACAACTAAAAATAGAAAAATTAGGCAGGCACAGTGGCATGTACCTATAGTCCCAGCTACCCGGGAGGCTGAGGCAGGAGAATCGCTTGAGCCCAGGTGTTTGAGGTTGCTGTGAGCTAGGCTGACGCCATGACACTTTTGCCCAGGCAAGAGACTGAGACTCTGTCTAAAAAAAAAAAAAAAAAAAAGGAAAAGAAAAGAAAAGAAAAATAAATAAAACTAAAGGAAAACAACAAATCTTGGAAAACATTCACATTAAACATGAAAAAAATATATAAAGAACTCACTCAAATCTATCAGACAAATATAAAACCTTAGTGATAAAGGTGAAGTACATGGACAGAAAATTTACGAAAAAATATGATTGATAGCAAAGATAAGAAATTTTCACGCTCATAAGCAAGCAAAAATTATAAATTGAAATTATATATTTTTAATCACATAGAAATATACTCAATATCTTTAATTCAACACTGGTAAGAGTTTACACTAGGAAGCGGTAAAAACAGTACAACTCTTTACAAAGCCCTTTGACAAAACACATTAGGAGCCTTTAACATGTATATACTTTATGGTTAATGCAATCCATTCTGAGAATCTCTCTTGAAAAAAATTTAAATAGGGAAAAAGTATTATACACAAAAATGTTCACTACTACCATGTTTATATTAATAAGAATGTAAAACAAAGTTTTACCTAAATGCTTATGATGATGTTTAAATAACCTACAAGAGACACTTACAGGATGAAATATTCTGCAATAGCTATTACTGCTATTTTATATAATAAGGGACTATAACATCTGAGTAAATGTTTCTTTTAAAACTAAAAATAGAGCTACCATATGACCCAGCAATCCCACTGCTAGGTATATATCCAAAGGAGGGCAATGTAGTATATTGAAAAGATATCTGCACTCCCATGTGTACTGCAGCACTATTGACAATAGCCGAGATTGGCAATCAACCTAAGTGTCCATCAACAGATGTATGCGAAAAGAAATTGTGGTACATATATACAGTGGAACATTAAATAGCCACAAACAGAATGAAATCCTGTCATCTGCAACAACATGGATGGAATTGAAAAACATTATGTTAAGTGAAATAAGCCAAGCACAGAAAGACAAATCTTTCATATTCTCATCTATATGCGGGAGCTAAATATTAAAAAAACAATTGATTTCATGGAAACGAAGTGTGGAATGATGGCTATCAGAGGTTGGGAAGGGTAGTGAGAAAGGGGGGAAAAAGTGGGGATGGTTAATAGGTACCGAAATATAGTTATAGAGTTAGAATGAAAAATATTTGGTAGTACAACAAAGTGATTATATTCAACAATAACTTAGGGTACACTTCACAATAACAAAAAGAGTGGGGCCGGGTGTGGTGGCTCACACCTGTAATCCTAGCACTCTGGGAGGTCGAGACAGGGGGATTGCTTGAGCTCAGGAGTTCAAGACCAGCCTGAGCAAGAGTGAGACACCGTCTCTACTAAAAATACAAATAAATTAGCTGGACAACTAAAAATAGAAAAAATTAGCCAGGCATGATGGCGTGTGCCTGTAGTCCCAGCTACCCGGGAGGCTGAGGCAGGAGGACCGCTTGAGCCCAGGAGTTTGAGGTTGCTGTGAGCTAGGCTGACGCCACGGCACTCTAGCCCAGGCAAGAGAGTGAGACTCTGTCTCAAAAAAAAAAAAAAAGACTGGAATTAGAATGTTCCTATCACAAAGAAATGATAACGCCTGAGGCGATAGATACCCCAATTATCCTGATTTGATTAATTCACTTTGTATGGCTGTATCAAAATATCATATGTACCCTATAAAGATATACAACTATTATGTACCCCTAATAATTAAAAGTAAAAATTTTTTAAAATAGAAATTAAAAGACACAGCTTGAAAAAAAAGATTTACCAGAGATGGTTTCAACTTAGTATAAGCAGTAAGATTCCAAACATATTAAAAAATAAATTAAAAAGCAATGTATAGACACATATAGAACAAAAAAAGAGAAAGATATCAAAATATTAAGAATAGTTTACTCTAAAGATGGGCATTCCAGATTATTTTTTCATTTCTACATTTTCTGATTTTTCTTCATGATGCTATATTAATTTTTAACTGCTAAATAAGTAAATTTTATTTTTCATGAAAAATTATCTACCTAATTCAGAAAACAAAATTAGACAATGATTATTTTCTTTTCCAAAATAATTTATTAAAACTAGGGAAAAACTTTAACTTCATGGAGCATCCATATCAACTGAGGAATTCCTAATTCTGGATTTTAAATGAGAGCAAAATAAATTTTTATCATGTACATGCTATTTTTGTGAGATTCTCTTACTAGCTGCCAAACGCAATTGTTAACTGATATGAAAGTAATCACTATTTTATAATTAATGACAATTTAAATTAATATCAGAACTATAAAAAAATATAGACTTGACTTTTCATGAAAAATACTTAAGCACATATGATTGAAAGCAAAGCCAAAGCTTGTCACAACTATAGTGTGCAGAGTATGTCAGTTTTATCCTTGAATATGTGGAGAAAGTGAGTAAATATTCAGCAAATAATTCAAATTTTAATATATTTATTCTTCTTTCTATGTACTTAGTCTTTTAGTAACCTGTTCCCTTGGAATAAAAATATTTTTTATTCCAAAAATGGATAAAATAGATAAAATAGATAAAATTGTCATTGTTTCATTTCATATTCAATGTATTTTATTTTATTAATGTACATTTTGTCTGAATTATCTAAAAATTGCTCACACAATAAAGTACTCAATTGACATGTTTTTAATTATTAATATATCCTATATTTTTAGAAAGTTACTTATCTGAGAATCTTTCTGTGCTTATGTGTTTACCAAAATTCAATCTCAGAGACATAGTTTAAGTGACACAAAAGAATCATATCATAATTTTACTTTCTAACATTTCTATTTTTGAAAAATAAATATCATATTCTGATTTTTTAAACTTTTAGATGCTTAAGTGTAAATCTGTGGCCTACCTACATCAATTGACTGTTTCATACTACATACCAGTAACTTGAACACAACATGGTCGAATAAGTGGTGTTGTCTTTGGATTCAAAGAACTTGACGAATATTCAGTATAGAGTTTTGAAGCCTCAAAGAAATTAATTTTAACTTGAATGATGAAGTCATATGTTGTCACCTGATAGACAAAAAATACATCAGACCTGTGACTTTTTGCTTTGAGAAATATGTGATACTATTGATCTAGCAAAATAGCAGTTTACAAAAACAGTTTCCAAAAATAAAAAATCTTGCGATATTGAATTTTTTAAAAAACAAAATTGCTTATTTTTAATGAGTATAAAAACAATTCTAAGAATGTAAATAAAATTTAAAAATAATTCCTATTTATTCAAAATGATCCAAAAAGCTAAATATAAAACCCAAAGCTATACATCTTTGGGAAGAAAATGTAGAAGAAAAATCTTTATGATCCTGGGTTAGGCAAAGATTTCTTAAATGGAATACCACAAGAACCACTATAAAAGAAAAAAATGATTAAATTGTGCTGTATCATATTTTTAAAAAACTGTTATGTTGAAGACATTATTAAGAAAATAAAATTATAAGTCAAAAGCACATTTCTCACAAAAAAAATCTAACCTGTTTCCTAAATACATAAACAACACTGAAAGATCAATTTCAAAATGAACTGAGGAAAAAATGGAAAAGATATACAAATAACACATTAGCGCATGAAAAGATGTTTCACATCACTAAACATTAGAGAAATGCAAATTGAAGCCACATGAGATGTCACTTCACACCTATCACAACTGCTTAAACAAAAATAACTTATGAGCACCCAAAACATTTATACATTGCTGATGGGAATGCAAAATTCTACAGTCTCTTTGGAAAACCTTTTCCAGTTTATTAGAAAGTTAAACATATATTTAACATAAAGCCCAGGACTCCCAAACCTAGATGTTTACCCAAGAGAAATGAAAATTTTTTCATACAAAAACCTGTTTTCAAATGTTTATGGGGCCTTATTCATAACTGCCAAAAACTTAAAACAATCCAAATGCCCTCCATATGAATAAATGCATAATAAACTTTGGCAAATTCATACAACAGAATACTTCTCAACAATAAAAAGAATGAACTACTGCTACACAAAATAGTATAAATGAATCTCAAATGCATTTTGCCAAGTCATAAAAGTCAGAATGAAAAGAACATACTGTATGATTTCATTTATATGGCATTCTGGAAAAGGTAAAATTATGGGAAGAAAAACAGATTACTGTT
Source organism: Avahi laniger (assembly GCA_963575035.1). Classification (NCBI taxonomy): domain Eukaryota; kingdom Metazoa; phylum Chordata; class Mammalia; order Primates; family Indriidae; genus Avahi; species Avahi laniger. The sequence goes on from CAUYSK010089708.1 coordinate 4,664, forward strand.
AACCAATGGCTGGAGTTAAGGGACAGGTTGGCTATAAACACAGGCAAGAAAATTCAGAGAAGGTGAAGAAACCGTGAACTAAAATAAAATATTAAGGCTCACCTCCCACTTGCTGACTGAAAGGACCCCTTCTTAGCCAAGGGAATATCCTAAAACTAACTTGCTTGCTGGGAGGAGGGAGGTCAGACATGCCTCATCGTGCCCCCCTCCCTTCTTGGAGATATCCTTTGTAACCATTAACAGGCCTAAGGGTATGCAAGACAAAGCTATGGGTCCTGAGTTTACACAGAAATATATGTCTGGTGACTTGTCTCTGATTAATAGCTGCTTATCTTAAAACTTTCCAAGCCTTTAGAGAAAGCTTCATGTCTTTAACCAATTACAAAGAATCTTTAAACCCACCTATAACCTGCCTTTTCAGGCCAAACCAAGGTATGCTATCTTCCATGTATTGATTTATGTGTAACTCCTATCTCCCTGAAATGTAGAAAACCAAACTGTAACCCAGCCACAGGGAGTCCACTTGCTCAAGGCTTCTTGGGCGTGGCTCTGGGTCATGGTCCTCAAATTTGGCTCAGAATAAATTTCTTTAAAATTATTTTACAGATTTTGGCTTTTTTTCCATTAACAAAACTGTTCTCTATATTGATTTTGGTATTTTTTGTGTAACTGTATACATTTGTTAACATTCATATACCAGAAAGAGAATTTTAGTGTACATAAATTTTTAAAATATGAAATGAAAATAGTTAAAGCTAATTCCATAGCTCTGATTTTTATACATCTGGCTTCAAAATCCAAAATGGGCTGACAATACAGGCACCTACTCAAGTGAATCATAAAAGAATGCACACTGAGAGCTATACAAAATCTTGGCAATCATATAGTGCTAGCTTCTCATTTTTAAAGAATCCATGGTACAGCCTTTCTGAAAACACAGTTTGTATCAAGGAGAAGAAAAAGAGTCAGTCTTGCTGCATCCATGTGTACTGGGGAATTTAAAAAGCCTCAAGCATGCTCAGGGCAGGACAGGTGCTTAGAAAATACCTGAGAAGATGCAAGCAGGAAGTAAAGGCTAAGAAAGAGTTATAAATAGCACAGCTAACTGCTGAAGGAATGCCTGAGCACGGAGTCAATACAAAAAGACTAAGGTGTTTTTGTTTGTTTCTGATATTTTTATTTAGTTCCTGGTGTTCAAGTAAACCTATGTGAAAACAGTAATAAACACCAGCTAAAGGAATAGACACTTCAGAGACCACATAGAACAAAGCAGGCATTCTTTGCAAGAAATAGTTTTGAAAAGTCACTAAACAAATGGACGACTGAGGCCTTCAACAATCCAGAACAGTAAACCCAGGTAAAGGAGGATAATCTGAGTTACCACATTATAATATTCTAATATTCAAATATCCAGTTTTCAACAACCAAAAAAAAGACACAAAGTTTACAAAGAAACAAGGTATAGCCCATTCAAAAGAAAAAAAAAATAAATTGGCAGAAATCATTTCTGAGGAAGCCCAGGCATACAACTTAGATAAAGACTTTAAAGCCATTTTCTTAAACATGCTTATAGAACTAAAGGAAGCCATAGAAGAAACATGAGAAAATCATGAAAATGCCATGTACACAAAATGAGAATATCAATAGACAGACATCACAAAAATGAATAAAAGTTGATTGCTTGAAAAGATAAAAGATATTGACAAAACTTTAAGCTAGTCTGACAGAGAAAAAAAGAAGACATGAATATCTCAAATCAGAAATGAGATGATGGACATTACTACTGACTGTATAAAAAAGGAAGAATTCAAAGAGAATACTGTGAATAAGTTATAAACCAGTACATTAAATAACAGATAAAATTAACAGTTCCTTAGACAAATATAAAGTTCAAAAACTGACCCAAGAAGAAATAGAAAATATAAACAGATCTATAGCAACCCATTTGGATTTTCATGGCAATAGCATTGAATTTGTGGATTATTTGGGGTAGCTTGGACATTTTGACAATTTTAAGTCTTCCAATCCATGGACACAATATGTCTTTCCATTTACTTGTGTCTCCTTTAATTTTCTCCATCAATATTTTGTAATTTTAGTGTTTAAGTCTTTTACCCTCTTGGTTAAATTTATTCCAAAGGATTTTATTCTTTTTCACATTATTTAAAATGGTATTGTTTCTTAATTTCCTTTTTGGATGATTTATTGTTAGTGAATAGAAATGCAACCAATTTTTGAATGTTGATTTTGTATCCTGCAACTTTACTGAATTTGTTTAATAGTTCTAACAATTTTTTAGTGGAGTCTTTAGGGTTTTCTACATATAGGATATCATCTGAAAACAGAAACAATTTTAGTTCTTCCTTTCTGATTGAAATTCCTTTTGTATCTGTTCTTGCCCTTGCTTAATTTTTCTGGCTAGGACTACCAGTACTATGTTAAAAAGATTTGATGAGAGTGGGTATCATTGTTTTGTTCCTGATCTTAGAGAAAAAGGTTTCAACTTTTCACCATTGAGTATGATGTTAGTTGTGGGCTTGTCAGAGATGACCTTTATTATGTTGACATATATTCCTTCTATGTTTTTGGCATTTTTATGATGAAAGAGCATTGACTTTTGGCAAGTGCTTTTTCTACATCTGTTGAAATGATCATGTCATCTTTATCCTTCAATTTGTTAATACACTGTATCATATTTGTTGATTTGCATATGTTGAACCACCCTTGCATCCCAGGGATAAATCATATACTATGATCAAGTAGGATTTATCAATAACTATTTTAAATATAAATGGATTAAACTCCCTAAAAGATATAGATTGGCTGAATGGATAAATCAGTTCTAAAGATTATACACACACACACACACACACACACACAGAGTTAATAACTAATAAATGAATTCATAAAATTTGCATAATGCAAAATTAACATAGAGAAGTCAGCTATGTTTCTATACACTACAAATGAATATTCCCAAAGGGAAATAAAGAAAACGATTTCCTTCACAATAGCATCAAAATAAAATAAAATACTTAGGTATAAACTCAATCAAGGAGGTGAAGGATTATGTACTGTAAACAACTAAACATTAATGAAAGAAATTAAAGACTAAGTAAATGGAATGGCATCCTGTATTCATAAATTAGAAGACTTAATATTGTTTAATATATTCATACCATCCAAAGCAAGCTATAGATTCAACATAATCTCTATCAAAACCCCAATTGCACTTTTTTCAGAAATAGAAAAGTTATTTTAAAATTCATATGGAATCTTAAGGGACCACAAAAAGCCAAAATAATTTTGAAAAAGTAGAACGAAGTTGGAGAAATCAAATTCTCTAATTTTAAAACACATTAGGAGGCTACAGCAATCAAAAAGTGTGGCACTGGCATAAACACAAACAAATAAACCAATGGAATAAAATAGAGAGACCAGAAATAAACCCTTACATATACAGTCATATGAGTTTGACAAAAGTGTCATGACCACGTTATGGGGAAAAGACAGTCTCTTCAATAAGTTGTGTTGGGCAAACTGCATATGCACATGAAAAGTAACAAGTAGACCTTTATCTTACACCATATAAAAAAATTGAAGTACAGTGAATTAAAGACCTAAGAGTAAGATGTAAAACTATAAAACTCCTGGAAGAAAACACGGGGGAAAAGCTTCATGATATTGAGCTCAGCAACGATTTCTTAGATATGACACCAAAAATGCAGGCAATCAAAGCAAAAATAAAGAAGTGGAACTGTATCACACTGAAACCTTTTGTGTGTCAATGGACACAATCTACAGAGTGAGAAGGCAACCTATGGAATGAGAATAATTGTATGTCATATCTGATACATGGTTAATATCCAGAATAAATAAAAAGCTTCTGCAACTTTATAATAAAAAACTAAATTAAAAATGGGCAAAAGACTTGAATAGACATTGCTGCAACATGCATATGAAAAGATGTTCCATATCACTAAGCATAAGGGAAATAAAAATCAAAACAATGCACTATCACCTCCTACCCATTAGGGTGGCAAATATCAACAATAAAATTAGAAAATACCAAGTGTTGGTGAGGATATGGAGAAATCAGAACCCTTGTGCACTGTTGCTGAGATTATAAAATGGTGGAATTGCTATGGAAAACAATGTGGAGGTTCCTCAAAAACTTAAAACTGGAACTACCATATGATCCAGCAATCCCACTTCTGAGTAAATATCCAATAGATTAGAAAAACATTTGCATAACCATCTTCATAGCAGTACCAGTCAAAATAGCCAAGAGGTAAAATCAACTCAAATGTCCATCAGCAAGGAATGAATGGATAAGCAAAAAATGGAATATACATAAAATGGAGTATCATTCAGCCTTAAAAATGAAGGAAATCCTATCACATGCTACGACGTGTGGAATCCTTGAGGACATTACGCTAAGTGAAATAAGCTGATCACAAAAAGACAAACATGGTATAATTCCACTTACATGGGATATTTAAAGTAGGCAAATTCATAGAAACAGAATGCAGTATTGTTACCGAAAGCTGGGCCACTTGTCCATGAGGCTGAATCGAAGAACAAGGACAAGCAGTTTGAGGAGGAAGGAAAGAGAGTCTACTTTGCCTGCAAAGGAGGAAATACAGTAGACCTTCTTGTCTCAAAATTCCAAATTTCCAGAACAAAGGCAGAAATACAGAGCTTTTAAAGAGAGGCTTCTTGGCTTCAGGGAATTACTGTGGTTAACCATTCTAACCTCCTATCTCTGCCAAAGACAAAGCCTGCAAACTCTGCTAGCCGCCCACCTGGGGGGTTGGCACCACCTGGGAGTTTTCAAAAGACTTAACCTGCCTCAGGGATGCAGGCCAGGCTGCGAGTTCCCAAAAGAGTGGGGGAAATTTTTAAAAGACAGAAAATGTTTCCCACTTTTTTTCCAGGTCATTCCCTCTGTTACATATTCCCCACTCCCAATATTTCCCTTCCATATGTATGGGAGGAGGGACGACTACTCTGTTACAGAATGGTGGTTACCATGGGCTGAGGGGTGAGGGGAAATAGGGGGTTATTTTTTCATTGGTGTAGATTTCCAGGTTTACAAGATAAAAAAGTTCTGGAGAGCTGTTTCACAACAATGTGAATACTGGTAACTAAACTAACTGTACACTTAAAAACAAAGATGGCAAATTTTATGTTATGTGTTTTTTACCACAATAAAAATCAACATCCAAAGCATTATGCTAAATGAAAGAATCCAGACTCAATAAGGTCACATATTGTATAATTCCATTTGTATGAAATATCCAGAAGAGATAAATTCATAGAGACAAAATGCAGATTGGTGTTTGACAGAGGCTAAGGGAAAGGGAATGGGAAGAAATTGCAGCATGGGTAACTGGTTTTTCTTTGAAGTAAAAGAAATATTTCAAAACTAGACAGAGGGGTTATAGCAATAAGGAAAATCCGCATCTATTACTTGGCACATCAGCCACCTGAGACCCCCACCCCTCACGGAAGATCCGCATCAGCACAATACTAACCTATTACCTGGCCCATCAACTAGTCTATTACCTGGCGCATCAGCATAACACTAAACCTATTACCTGACACATCAACTAACCTATTAACTTAGCCACCCGAGACCCCACCCCTCGGGCCACCACAACTTAATAAAAGTGGGAAAAATCAGGTACACAGGGCTCAGAATTTGGTGGTGAGACCCCTCTGAGCCCACCGGTGAATAAACTTTGATTCTCTGACTCTCCGTGTGCCACTTGGTTTGTCCTCGGGACCACCTGCTGTAACACTTGCTGTAACAATAGCACCACATTGTCAGTGTATTACATGCCACCAAATTTACTTTAAATTGGTTAGTTTTGTGTTATATAAATTTCATCTTAATAAATTATTAAAAGAAGAAAGAAGGCATAAAGGAAGGAGAGGCCAATCAGAGGTTTCTAAGAACTCCCCATAACCCTACCATTTGATGATTTCAAGGTTCTAGTTGTGAACGAAAATAAAATCTTAAGCCCCTCAACTGACAGAATGGACTCCTTCTTGACCAAGATGACCCCAGAAATACCCTAAAGCTAAGATGCTGGCCATGAGAAGGGTGTCAGCCATGCCCTCTCCCTTCTTGGAGATATCCTTTGTAACTCATTAACAGACCTAAGGCTGTGCAAGATCAAGCGTGAACCACACCTGCAGGTCCTCAAATTACTTAACATATCATTTATGTCTGGTATGTGTCAGGTGGCTTGTCTCTGATTAGCAGACTTCCTTATCCTAAAGCATGCCAAGCCTTTAGACTTCAAAGCTTTATTTCTTTGAATTACAAATCAAAGAGTCTTTTAACCCACCTATAACCTGTAAGCCCTCCTCCCTATGAGATGTCCCACCTTTTCCCTTTTCGGGCCAAATCAATGTATGCCTTCTATGTATTGACTTATGACTTTACATGTAACCCCTGTCTCCCTGAAATGTATAAAACCAAACTGTAACCCAGCCACAGCGAGTCCACTTGTCCAAGGCTTCTTGGGCATGGCTCCAGGCCATGGTCCTGAAACTTGGATCATAATAAACTTCTTTAAATTATTTTATAGAGTTTGGGTTATTTCCCATTGACATAGAGAAATAAAAAATATAAGAGCCCATTCTTGCAAAATGATTGCTATACTCGGTATTATATTGAGGTGAATATGAGGTCTCATATGAGATTATTCTATTTATTGAGATTAAATAGTTTAACTATTCTTCCTACCTAATATTCTCCTATCTTTTAGATGGATTCCTCTAAATTGAAATGCTAGAAATCCTTGAAATCTAACTAGTAATTTCCTCTCTCACCCTGAGATAATCGATTAAAAATTAAGAAACCAGGAGAAGGATGTATATGTAGGATTTAAAGGTAGCTCTAGATCCAAATCTCAATTTTTAAAATTAAATTATAAATTATATAATTTATTAGAAATTTAAATTGTTAAAAAATAAAATTAATTTATACATGAGTTGAAAATGGAATGATAATATCACTGCTAAAATATTTACACATGTATCAGAAAGTTCTTTTTTTTTTTTTTTTGAGACAGAGTCTCACTGTTGCCCGGGCTAGAGTGAGTGCTGTGGCGTCATCCTAGCTCACAGCAACCTCAAACTCCTGGGCTCAAGCGATCCTCCTGCCTCAGCCTCCCGAGTAGCTGGGACTACAGGCATGTGCCATCATGCCCAGCTAATT
>CAUYSK010089709.1:0-21799 GCA_963575035.1 Avahi laniger
ATCCAATAAACAATGAAAATACACCTATATTTCTTCTGTGGGTTTTGTAGTTTTAGCACTTACATTTAGGTCTATGATCCATTTTAAGTTAATTCTTTGTGTGTGGTTTGTGCAAGGTGTTCAACTTCATTCTTTTTCATGTGGATATACAGTTTTCCTGGCACCATTTTTAGAAAGACTATTCTTTTCCCCTTGAATTTTGTTGTCACCCTTGTTAAATATTCATTGACCATAAATATTCAATTAAATTTCATTGATCTAAGTTTATTATACTGTCTTGATTACTATAACTTTATAGCAAATTTAAAAATCAGGAATTCTGAATTCTCCAAATTTGTTCATGTTCAAGATTGTTTTGGCAATCTGGGTTCCTTGTATTTCCGTATGAATTTTAGGATCAGCCTGTCAATTTATACAAAAAAATCAAGTGCATGTGTTGAACTTCTGTTCTTAATCCCATCCCATCCAGCTCACTATAAATTTTCCTTGGCTGGGCAAAACACAGAATGTTTTTATTATATCCATATTTATTGAGATTAGGTTTGGAGTAATTATTTCTATAGAGAGTTTTAAATTAAAGGAATTGAAGAAAATAGAAATGAATTATGGGAAGTAAGATTTAAAATAGTCAAGTTTACCTGGTATATAATGAAAAACATATTTTTGAAGAGAATTAGTCATTTTTCCCCCCTAGGAAACTTATAAATCCTACCCTGAAACTTGAGTTCTACCTGTGATTACCGTCTTTGTTGCTCACTGGTGAAAGTCAAGCAATGTCTTAAGATGCTTTCAGGGAGGGCCAGTCACAAATGTGCACTAAAATTCATCACTCTGTCACTTACTGATATGGATTTTTGTTTTGGCCACAGCCTTAGATGCTTGATTTTTGGTGTCCTGTAGAATGGCTCTTCTTGCACCCATTTTGTCAATGACAATAATATAGCTGACCCTCAGCTGTTTGCCTAAGATGCTGCCTTCTACATTGGCCACATATGCATACAGTCTGATTTTATGATTTTGTCATCCTCCTAGCTTGGTCGGAATTTTATTTCTGTTTTATCAGATTTTGAAAAGTAGGGGCTGCTTTTCAGTATTCAGTGTCTTTTACCTTAATAGAGGTGGGACTGTTTGCTTTTTCTCAGTACTATTGAAAAATACATATGTTTAGATCACTCACTGTTGCATGAGTATGTTCTTGAAGGTAATAATAGGGTCCAAATTAAAGTTGCTGGCCACCAGGAATATGAAACTGGCTAACAAAATTTACATCATTTATAATTTTATATTTCTTTGTTGTCATAACTTAATTTTAATGCATGTGATATGGAAAACTATCCTGCTTCCTTATCTTACTGCCTGAAGGCCATCCAACTACCTTATTGAAGTATAGACAAAAAAGTATTCTTGGAATTTACTTCGCCACATTTCTTTTAGAAATCTTAAATTCAAATAGAAAGCCACCAGTTTCTCCTTGAGTGTTCATTCACAAGTAATTTTCAAACTGTATTTGCATAACCTTTTGAAATTCTAATATACATATTTTGGAACATAGATTTTAAAAGCATAAAAGAATGTTTGAGAGAGAATGAATTACATGCAGATTTTTCCTAGTTTTCACTAGGTGGATTTCAAGTCATATAATAATAGTATTTCCATGATACATAGGGTTATCTTATCTTCAAAAACATTTCATAGTAAATGTGTTTGTTTTAAGCAAATGTCTTATAAAATATGTCATTTACTTTCATGTTGTTATTAGAAATTATTGCTCATATATCTTTATATAGGTTGAGGGATAAAACATTGAAATAAACACATTTTTTCAAATATAACCATGTACTTCACTGTTGCTTTTATTGCTACTGATTCAAAATCTTCTTCTTTCCATTCACTCTATGTGTTAGTTCTTCTTATTCCTCCCACTACTTGACTATAAACTGCTCTTCACAATTCCTCACGATTTTACCGCAATTTCCTTGTGAATTATGTAATACACATATTATATAATTTTATTTATAAAATTTGTATTTATTTTGTATGGTGTCTTCTTAATTCTGTTACTTTGTTTGGAAAGCAGAGCAAATATGTGATTGAAAATACTACTGCATAGGAGTATTGTTGTAACTCCTTTTGTTTATTGATGATTTTAATAGTTCACCCAAGTATATTTATCCTTCTCATATTAATGCTTAAATGATTCACCTGATTCTACCATCTGTTATTTCATAATTGACTCTCCAAACTAGCAGATGTAAAACATTAGGAAAAAAAATATTAATTTTTTTCCTGAAAACTTAGTTTGTAGGGCATTGCAATTATTAAATAAATCATGTTTTTAAAGCATTTCATTTGACTTCATGCTTACAGATGACAGGATGATACTTTATTTCTCCATTTCTTTGTTCTCCTATTTTTGGTTATACTGAGTAAAGAAACAAAAACTTTGTTAGCATAACAAATTAACAGTGTTATAACATGAGAGGTAGCTAAAATTAGCAAAGTAGAGATTTGGTTTTATCTTTTTGTCTCTGAAGATTTGAAAATGTCTTATTCAGCATTCAAATTAGGAAGCTGATGATTCTTTTTAAGGATGGACCTTGGAAGGAAAATGGAACCTGGAGGAGCTGACTATAACACCAAGTTAGATCTAGACTATGCAAGGAATACTGAGGACAGGAAGAGATACAGAGATTATATGGATATAAGGAAAAAAGTAGAGAATGCTGGAAAAATAAAGGAAAATTCAAATGCTTGACGTGGGCTTTGAAATGCCATATATGATTTTTGTGGCTAATATTTTGTTTTTCTATTTGTATAAATTTATGGGATACAAATGAAATTTTCTTATATGTTTAGAGTGTGTGGTGGTCAAATCGGGGCTATGGGAGTATCCCTCACCCAAATAATGTGTATCATACCCATCAAGTAACTTCACATCGTCCACCCCACTCCCATTCTCTGACCCACCCAAGTTTTCATTTTCTGTCATTCCACTCTCTCTACTTCCATGTGTACACGTTTTTTTAGCAATCACATGAGTGAGGCGATGCAAGATTTGTTTTTCTGTGTCTGGCTTGTTTTACTTATGATAATGACCTCTAGTTCCATCCATGTTGCTACAAAATACCTGATTTCATTCTTTTTATGGATAAATAGTATTCCATTGTGTATATACACCACATTTTCTTTATCTAGTCATCCATTGATGGAAACTGAGATTAATTTTGTATCTTTCCTGTTGTGAATAGCTTTAAACTGGTGTCTTTTTGATATATTCATTTATTTTCCTTTGGGTAGACACCCAGTAGTGAGATTGTTGAATTGAATGGTAGTTCTATTTTTAGTTCTTTGAGAAATCTCCATACTGTTTTCCATAATGGTTGTACTAATTTACATTCTCACCAACAGTGTATAAACATTCCCTTTTCTCCACATTCTCATCAACATCTGTTATTATTTGTCTTTTTAATTATGGTCCTTTTGACTGAAGTAAAATGATATGTCATTGTGGTTTTAATTTGCATTTCTCTGATGACTAGTAATGTTGAACATTTTTCCATATACATTTTGGTTATTTGTATGTCTTCTTTTGAAAAATATCTATTCATGTCCCTTGCCAAATTTTTAATGAAATTATTTGTTTTTTGTTGTTAAGTTGTCCAAATTCTTTGTATATTCTGGTTATTGGTCTCCTGCCAGATGAGTAGTTCGTAAATATTCTCTTTCATCCTGCAGGCTGTCTGTTCGGTCTGTAGATTATTTCCTTCCCTGTGGAGAAGCTTTTTAGTTTAATTAAGTCCCATTTGTCTATTTTTGTTTTTTTTTGCTTTGCTTTTGAGCTCTTAGTCATAAAATTCTTTGCCTAGATCAATGTCCTAAAGAGTTTTTCCTAGGCTTTCTTTTAGTATTTTTGTAGTTTTGGGTCTTACATTCAAGTCTTTTCTCAATCTTGAATTAGTTTTTACATATGGTGAGAGATGAGGTCCAGTTTCATTCTTCTGCATATGGAAAAACAATTTCCCAGCATTGTTTATTGAAAAAGGTGTCTTTTCCCTGATATACATTCTTTGCACCTTTGACAAAGATCAGTTGACTGCGAATGAGTGGCTTTATTTCTGAGTTCTCTATTCTATTCCATTGATCTATGTGTCTATTTTTATATTAGTACTCTGCTGATTGGGTTTCTGTGGCCTTGCAGTACAATTTGAAGTCAGGTAATGTGATGCCTCCAGCTTTGTTCTTTTTGCTTAGGATTGTTATGGCTATTCAGGCTCTTTTTTGATCCTATATGAATTTTAGGATTGTTTTTTTCTGATTGTGTGAAAAATAATATTACTATTTTGACAGGGATTACATTGAATCTATAGATTGCTTTGGGCAGCATGGAAGAACCAAATAAACATAAGCAGAAATGTAAAAGGAGACATTACAACTGATACTACAGAAACACAAAAGATCATCAGAAACTATTATGAAGAACTATAGACTCACAAAGTAGAAAACCTAGAAGAAATGGATAAATTCCTGGAAACATACAACCCCCAAGATTGAATCAGGAAAAAATAAAAGTCCTGAATAGATTAATAGTGAGATTGAATCAGTAATACAAAAAACTCCCAACAAAGAAAAGCCCAGGAGCAACTGGATTCACAACTGAATTCTATCAAATGTACAAAGAAGAGCTGGTACCAATCTTGACGAAACTAGTCTAAAAAATAGAGGCGGGAGGAATTCTCCCCCATTTATTTTATGAGGGTAGTATCACCATGATACTAAAATCAGACAAAAATAAAACAAAAAAGGAAAACTATGGACCAACTATAGACTATGATCATCTCTATAGAGGCAGAAAAAACATTTGATAATATTCAGCATCCTTTCATGATAAAAACCTCCACAAACTAAACATATAAGGAACATATTTCAAAATATTAAAGACCGTATATGTCAAACCCACAGCCAACATCATAAAAGATGGGGAAAACTTAAAATTGTTTCCTCTATGAATTGTAACAAGAATGCCAGATGCCCATTTTCACTACTCCTATTCCACGTAGTTCTAGAAGTCCCAGCTAGAGCAATGATTAATCTTTTGGATCATGATAATACTCTGCATGTATTCCTGATCTGTTATTGGCAAATCTTGCATTCTTATAAAAAACTGTCTTTTCCTACTTACTTAGGCTAAAATGCAAAACTAAGGAATTGCATGAAGAGTGGAGACTTCAGTTGGGAATTTAACTGAATCCTATGTCTACCTATATCAATATAGATCATTGGCTTGAACCAAATTTGGTATGAACTGGTGAAGAGAAATGGGCCTGAACCTCTCACGAGCAGCAGTGCTGGAAAGAGATGAGGCGGATGCTAACACAGGAACAAACTCACAGCCTCCTGAGTAGTGTAAATTCTAGTAGTGGATAGTTAAGCAAGAAATTTGGATCTAAATATTCTAGCATCAGTTTTTTTATACTAATCATCACAACACATTTTTTGCAGTAGGTATCAGGGAAGGGACTAAAGGAGAATGGTTTATATATTGTAAAGACCAGATTTTTATAGAAAGTTGCAATTTTCCTGAAGAGGGTGTAAAGATGTGCAGTATGACAGAGATGGTGGGATGTCCCAGGGATTCTGTATTAAAAGACTGTGACTGTGGCAAGTAATGGATAAAGTAGTGTGACTTCTGCTGGATTGGCCAAGTGTTAAGACATTATCACATTTTGGGGTGGAGTTGGGTTAGAAATGGAGATACAAGACTCCACTTCTTGTAATGGGGAATATTTTGGATACACTCTGGAAATAGCATAATAATGAAATTGATCAGACAAGATTCATAGCTTGGAGAAAGCCTTGAGATAGTGCTTAGAGTGAAAGCAAAATGGATGTTTGTGTCTGATAGTGACTGACTGAAGATTTTGGATAAGTCTTTAACAAGTATTAATGAGTGTACGCTAGAACTCTGACTGTCCAGCAGAGAAAGAAGAAAAAAAATTAATGATCTATTTATTTTTATTTTATTATTATTATTTTTTTGTTTCAGCATGTTATGGGGTACAAATGTTTAGGTTACATACATTGCCTTTACTCAACCTGAGTCAGAGTTTCAAGAGTGTCCATCACCCAATGTACACTGCACCCATTAGGTATATATATACACCCAACCCCACCTCCCCCCTTCCACCTACTCAACACCCAATGAATGTTATTACTATTTGTGCACTTAAGTGTTGATCAGTTAATATCAATTTGATGGTGAGTACATGTGGTGCTTGTTTTTTCCATTCTTGGGATACTTCACTTAGTAGAATGGGTTCCAGCTCTATCCAGGATAATACAAGAGGGGCTATATCACCATTGTTTTTTGTGGCTGAGTAGAACTCCATAGTATACATATACCACATTTTATTAATCCACTAATGTGTTGATGGGCACTTGGGTGGTTTCCACATCTTTCCCATTGTGAATTGCGTGCTATAAACATTCGAGCGAAGGTGTCTATTTTATGTAACATCGTTTTTCCTTTGGGTAGATGCCCAGTAATGGAATTGCTGGATCAAATGATAGTTCTACTTGTAGCTCTTTGAGGTATCTCCATATTACTTTACACATAGGTTGTACTAATTTGTAGTTTAATGATCTATTTTGAAGTCAATAGAGTAGGATGAGTAGACAGGATGATTCTCAGATATAAGATGGAATGAAAGAAGCCATATACAAAAGAATATATACTGTATTGCTAATTGTATATAAATTCAAAAAGAAGAAAATCAATCTCAGGTGGGAAAAGCCAGGATACTTTTTAGACCTTGAGAATGGTGACATGGTGGGGACACTCAGAGGCCTCTGGGAAAATAGATGTTGTTCTGTTTCTTGTTCTGAGTGCTGGTTCCATACATGTTTTCACTTTGTGAAAATTCATGTAGCTGAAAACTTATGATTTGTGCAATTTTCTACATGTGGGTTATTCTTCAATGCAAAATTCACTGAAATAATTTGAAAATCATGATTATGTAGGTATAGCAAGAGAACAAAAAGAATATATTAATAAATAGATATATCTTGAAATGTAGAGACAAGATCAGGAGGAGAATGAGTCTGATATTAAATCAATGCATTGGGAAAAATGGAAATTGAGCAATATACTTACCTTCCACATCTGGTCTCTGAGGTCTGCCTCGACAGGAAAGGCAGTGTCTGCAGGGTGTGACAAGCTTGCTTGTTATTCATATGCATTTTGTTGCTCAAAGCACAGAGGAGCAAAAATACTAAAACCTGACTCTCCTTCTGTCCTCTGATCTCCTGTGTCACCCATTTGTCACACCCAACATAAAGTTAGCTGGAAAGGAAGCCCGAGTGATGCGTTTTATGGGAGTCAGTCTTTCAACCATAAATCAGAGGCAGAGAAAAGATCTGGGTAGACAAATAAAAGATAACCATAGAGAATAATTAGGTACCTAGTGAAATGCCTTGTTACTAGGTTCTTGGTATACCTAAGTTACTAAAACAAATATATTGGCATGTCTTGGAATGCTTGCTTGCTTGCTATGCTTGATACAATAGCAGGATTAAACTGAACCAACTGAATTCCAAAAGGCTGCTGAAGGCCTGCAAAGCTCTGGAATTGTTTGGAAGTCCACAGCTATGACATAGCTTGAGGTCTTTAAATGGTGGGCAGTTATGACTCTGTACCTTTTAGTTATGTTCAATTTGGCTTCTGTGCCTGCTGTTTCATTAGGGATTGTTTCTCCTTAGATACCTCTTTTTGTAAGATATCTTCCCAAATTAAAATGCCACTGCTCAACTGCCAACAGCTGGAAATGTGTGTTTAATTGTTCTACTAGGAGAAAAAACATGTTGCACCCATCCCATTGGGACCATTGGCTTGCTTTCATGGGATAGCTGACCGCACTTAATGGTGTGATTTGTGTTGGTAGAACAGCTTTGTTGTTCTTGATGTTGATTTTTTTTATGTGCAGAGCTAATTGTTTCAAACAATTAGATCCATAACCTTGTGCCATTAACAATTTTCTAAATAACTGAGAGTCAGCCTATACCCTTTCACTTAAAGGGTGAGAATTCAGTGTGATTCTTATCCATTAATTGAATCACTTAAGATAACTGTCTTGGTTTTCTCAATTTTAATTTTAATGTATAAAACAAGTGACTATTTTATTCATACTAAATACACAAGTACTATTTTTACATTTTCTGTTTATACTTCTATTTTCTATTCTGTTCTGCATATGTAAATATACATGTTTCATTATTCTAAAGATTTATTCCTCTGAAATAAACAAAATTTAGCAACTATGTCTTTAAATACTGATTTTTTAACAGTAGAATTTCAGATATATAGCCTTTATTGAATATATATTTATGGTTTATAAATACACTATATGAACCATTAGAAATATTAAAAACCATTTTGAATATCAATAATGTAATCATAATTTCCCTTGACATCAGAACTCATTTCACTGCTTCATTAACAAAGATACAATTAAACTTGTAGTTTAACATTTCATTTTCAAAACTACATGTAATTACAAAACTATTCAAAAATAAAATCTCGAAGGTTGCAAAACATATTTCTATATACTCACTATTATTCATGATAAAAGTAATTTTACCAAATTGCTCAATGTCTAAATCAAGTTAGATATTAAACTTCTGGTTAAGAAAATATTTGAAATTCTTTAATAAAACAATAAACAAAGAAAAATTATTTCAATACTGGTTTAAACAATCAGGCACATGACTCTGTGACTCCTTAATCAGGATGCTAGTACCCCTCCAGGTGTCTTCAACTTTTACCTACTTGAGCATTCAATTCTAATCACTAACAGCACAGCGACCTTCGGGCAGTATCCAACTACAAGTTGTCTGACCTATTGTATGTTATAAAGTTTTGATAGAGTCATAGTCCAGGCCTATCGCTCTCATGTTTTTGCTATGTAGATTTCCTGCATAACCTAGTTATTTTTAACTAAACAAAACTAAGTTGTGATACGGCAGTTTAAAAAAACTACCATTCTTTATAAGTTCTTTAAATATTAATAGCATTGTTACTCCCAAGCAAATAATATTTGAGGTGGTCTAAAAGGTCAGATAATATTGTTGGGTAGATATGAACACTCTGAAATATTTCTTTCCATTAGTTTGCAAAACACTTGATGACAAGAGATGATTATATTTGTGTTGTACCTCGATTGCCTATTTCTGTGCATGGCATATTGTTGATTATTAATATATGTTTGCCTAATGAGTAAGTGGAGGTATATAATCTGGGCACTGGCAAGCATAGAAGGCTAATTATAATGAAGGTCAAATAAATACAACAGTACTCACAAATAACATAAATGCTTCTTTAAAAGTAATGACATTTTCTACAAATGCATATTCACCTAAATAAAACAAAGGAAACATATGATTGTATGTAGAAATTTATAGATTAAGAAGTGCTAAGCGAGGTATCCCAAGAATGGAAAAACAAGCACCACATGTACTCACCATCAAACTGGTATTAGCTGATCAACATTTAAGTGCATATATAAGAATAACATGTATTAGATGTTGGGCAGGGGGAGGGGGGAGGGGGGAGAAGGGGACGGGCATATGCACAAACAATGAGTGAGATGTGTACCTCCGGGGGAATGGACACACTTGAAGCTTGGACTTGGTGGGGAGGGAGGGTAAGGGCATCATATGTAACCTAATCATCTGTACCTCTATAATATGCTGAAATAAAAAAAAAATAAAAAAAATAGAAATTATGTCTAGCTTTTATAATAATAAAAAATAAAAAAGAAATGAAGCTCTCATACAAATTACAAACATAAAAAATATATTTATGAAACTATGATGTAATGATTCTCAGTTAATTCACTAGAAGTGTTTTAATGGTCTTTGATTCTCTACTTTCAAAAATAAATGTCTTTCCTTTCTTTTCCTTGATTTATAATATATTGATAACATTAGATTGAGAAGATGATAAAATTCTTAACAAAACTATTATACCAATAGCCAAAATAATCTTTAATACACCCAATTTCTAACTTTTTTAAACTACTCCTGTTCTTTCTTATAAAAGTTTACCTGGATGAAGTGCAAAACCAGTGGAAATTAATTTTCTTTCTTTTTGATGTCTAGGTACTATAGTCAAATCCTTTGACATAGATAGATATTACGATGCTGTTAAAATGTCTACCATAAAATATATTGTACAGTAGGCACAATTTGACCTACTTAATTGTATTGAATTTTTTTTCTTTTTCAGCATATTTGCTTTTTAGTTCTGAAATTGTAGGTCACAGGTTAAAATAATAAAGGACTTTAAAGAATTCATAAATACACACTTTCTTATTCATTGGAAAAGGTCATCTCCTTTGCAGTCTATCAAAAATAAATGAGGGTGTTATATTTTCAAAGTGTGTATACTTTTAAGGTTCTCTTAACATCTAACATATAATCCATACTAGAATAGCTACTAAAAGAAGATGTTAATATAACTAGAATTTCTATGGCTAATCAATTAGGTAAGTACATATAAAATCTCTCTTTAAAAATTCTTACTGCTGATTATATAGATAAACTTTAATTATTATTATCCAAGTATTATATTTTCAGTTTTAAAATCATTTTTAATAATCAGGCAATGTTCAACATAATTGATAATACATTATTTTTCTTTGAATAACTTTCACAGACCTTTCAAGTACCAGAATTTTACTATTTCCCTTCTTTCTATTAACTGTAGGAGATTGTAAAAAAAAAAAAAAATAGTAAGCGCTATGTTAGAGAAGACAGCCTGGACTGCTGCACGGAAGACAGATGACTGTTTCTGTTATTTAGAACCACCGGCCTCCCCAATGTACTGTTTTTCTAGATCCAAGCAGGCCTCTTGCAACCACAATTTTTGACTATGGAGTTGAAATCGCTACAGGTGAAGCCACAGTTCCTGAGAATAAAGTAGACCTTTTAGCTAAAATACTTTATCAAGAAAATAGGGTCTTAACATATTTCTCACTTAAGCTACCATGTCTCTACATATAAAAAAAATATAAATTAAAAAAGGGGGGTGTTGTCCAATACATAAAACAACAGAAATCTTCTGACCAGGCCAGGCCAGTATAAGGCCTGAGAAGGAAGTAGGTTGGGAGATAATTCCAGACATGACATCATATATCATCCTTTAAGGCTAACTTTACTAAAATCAAAAGGGACTGACTTCTTTTTTAAGAGTATGGTGGATTAGATAACCTAAATAATGGCCTATTTCAAGACATCCAGAAATGATGAAAAGTAAAGTCCATATCCTTTTAAATACTACATAGCTCAACTCATGAGAAAATTTGAGAAATACCCAAGGAGCTTCAACAAGGATGGAACTGAAAACCACAGTGGTAAGCATAGGTGCTGATGCGGCAGAGTCCCTAGCAGGCTTTTTCCACGTGGGGAAGGAAGATAAAGGCTTTGGACTCTTGAAGAATGAGGAGCTGGAAGTGATTCTATTACCTAAATCCAGAATCCTCAAAAAACTGTACTATCCATCGAATGTATAAACTTGGAAAATAAAACTCACTAGCATAGTGAGAAATCAGTTTTTCTTTCTTGGCCTTAGCTATGAGATGGCTTGAAAAAATAAAGTTTTTAAAGTTTAACTGTGTCACATCTGAATTTTCAGTACAAATTTAGCAACATCTTCATGTTCCAAGAAGTTCCAACTTAAGAAATTAGCAAAAATAATAACAAACATTGTTTTAGGTAAGTAACACCACAGGGGTACCTGGAAGAAACAAATGCAAAATCTTTCTGAAGGAAAAGGAGTTCAATCCAGGCTGCAAAAGATTTCCATAGGCAAAGTTTTCCTAAAATAGTTTTTATATTCTAAAATTACAAATATACTAGGAAAGAAGTTACCATGAATGAGATCCAGGCATGACAAATAGCATTATTTTATATAACTAAATTTTATTCTCTGTAGTGATAACTATGCATATTAAAAATGAAGATTTGTAACTAAAAGATTAGAAATAGAATGCACAGATTTCAGAGCAACACCTGGAAAATAATTGAATTTTAAAAATCTTTATCATCTCCAAAGAAAGCAGGTACAATAGAATAGTAAAATTTGGGAAGTGGAAACTTCAAAGATTATACAAACAAGTATGAATATATTAGTATATGTTATATATGTAAGAGCATTAACTCACTAGTCAAATATAAAGTTGTTAAGTTGGATCTGGAAGCAAAATCGATGTATGCTATTTATATGAGGCATAACAAAAATACAAGAACACAGAAATATTCAAATTAAAAGAAGACTAGGCAATTATCACCTAAAAACAATGTGTACCAATATACTTGTAAGAAAAAATTTTATTTAAGACAAAAAGCAATATTGATGAAAAAAGTGATCCCTATATAATGATAAAACAAAAGAAACAAAAATTTGCAGTTTCTTACTAGATTAAATATAATAAGAACAATGGAAAAAGGATAGGTTGCAAGTTGACAATTTTATTTTTTGATACATAAACATAAAAATTCTAAACTAAAATATTCAAAATAATATTGTCTTATAAATATACAAACTTAGAGGGGTTATTTATAAATCATGATCATAAAAATAAATTTTAACACATTTCTCTAAGAAATTGACAGGTCAAAGAGAAAAATTAATAAGGGCAGATTATATATGCTATAAAATTAATTATTTTTAGATAAGGGGCAATGTGGAGAATATATAACCTTTATAAACATACATGGACCAGGCACAAAGTTTGCCATGTATTTGGTAGTTTGTGTAGAACATATCAACAACTTTCCAAGAATTTATATCATGAAGACATTAATCTTTCAGTATAATGCAAATTAGAAATCTACTTAAAATTGTAGATACATAACATATATACTGTAGCTATAGCAATATTTAGATGTTACAGCCATAAATGCTTGTATTTTGAAAAAATACAACTAATGAAAGAGATAGAAAAAGGGCTACAAACGGAACAAAAATGAAACATAGGAAATGATAAGGAGAAAAAATTAATGGATAGAAAACGAAGGTATAAATGAGTACATTCACAATGCTGCAAATGGTTAATTAAAAATTATGACAAAATAAAGAAACCTTAGGTGAAATTAATTAGGCAAAATCGTAGAGAGAAAAACTTTAGGAACAATGTGGATATAACTATAAATAAATGCAAAATATCTTAAAAAGAAAGAAAATAATACAAATAAAAAGTTTATGCCACCAAATATGAAAACTTAGACATTATGAACAATTTGCCAGGAAACTATAACTTCACTAATCAGACTCAAGAAAAAACAGAAAATGTGGACAAGTTTACACATTTTAATAATAAAATTGCTTCTCTAAAATCAACCAAAAGCCACTAGACACAGATAATTTTAGAATCAAGTTCTAAAAATGATTTAAGATAAAGTATTTTAAATAGAAACTGTTTTAGAAAAGGTCAAAGAAGAGATGTTTGTAATTAATTTTATAAATCTAGTAATCAGAGAATTATATTTGAACAAGGATATCATGAGAAAGGGGAATTACAGGCTGTTCTTACTCTCATAGTTATAAATATTATAATTAAATATTAGCAAGCATATCTAGTTATCTTTTAAAAAGTTCTATCAAGATTAAGTTGAATTTACTCTGAGAATGCAAAAATGGTTTTATATTAAAAATTGATTTCTATAATTCACTATAACAATGAAATAACTACTAAAATTTTAAAAATTCCCTAAAATCATCTTTAGGATACAAAAGGAGAAATCAATCATATCCGAGTGAAAAAAAAGGGAGAATATTGATTTTAAGAAAGAATAAAATAAAACAAAAGTTCACCAAGAAGATATAACATTTAAAACTCTTTGTGATTGATAATATCATTTCATGTCATATACAGTGAAAGTGATAAACGAACAAGAAAAAACTGATGAATTGATCATCACAAGGTAAAAGTTCAAGTTCATTCTCTTGGAGGTCAGATTCAGTCAACAAAATACAAGAGGAAATACAGAATATTCTAAATATATAAAATTTAAATAAAAGTGTTTAAACAAAAATGTTATCTATCTTGATTATTTACAAATACATACGTAGATCTGAAAACAAACAAAGAATACACACTCTTAAAATATGATACCATATGGGCTATTATCAGTATCTGCAATTAAAAAAATTAAGACAACTAATGAAATAAACTTTAAAATATAATCAAAGAGAGAGAAATTCATAAATTGCATAAATATAAAAGATTAAAACATTTGACTTTACTTCATCCTTGTAGCTTATTATAATTGCTGCTGGCAACACCATCCAACTAGCATCTGACACTCATGTGTCCCATCACTCCCTTGTTATCAGACAATTCAATCCTGTTTCAGCACCTTCCAATACCATCACTGGCCTACCAAAGAAAGCCACCACTGAGGATTTCAAGAATGCTGGTGTCTTTTTCACTAATGCCTTTCTTAATGCCCGGGTGAAAAGTCTTAATGCCTTCTCTGTGGATGTGATTGGGGGTTGGCTAAGAAGAGTACACAAAACATATCCATTTCAATATTTCCATCTCCCTGAGTTTTCAAACTCCTTCTTCTATGTCATATCAGGGAAATTCAAGCATTTCAGCCACATAGCTATAAGCCTGCTTTGGCTTCAGGTTTGAATTTGCTAACTTAGCAGACTTTTAATGTCACTTGTATTTGCTCAACCCAACACATTCAATTTTTAATCATAAATGAAAGCATCCATATCTATAAAATTTGACATTATCAAATTTATATTTCATTCTTTTTGGCCTAACACCCTTAGAATCTATTTCCATTCATGATGTCCAGACTTCTACTGATACACATAGGTGACTTCATACTGTATGGGTTATTTCTGTTTGGAAAAATTCCTTTTTTTGTTGTTGGTTGACATTGAGAATCTAGGGACCTTAAGGTATAGTGGTGGGGGTGGATCCTATTGCTCATGAGTCAATGTCTCCAGGTGAAATCCTTTATTATTATTTCGTAATGAAAGGAAAGCTCTTAATGGTTGGGAAAGTGAAGAAAACAGGGAGGTCCACATTTTGTAGTAAGGGGAATCCAAAGGGATTTAAAAGTTTAAAGTTGTTGGCCTTGGGTCTCCCTTTTGTTCAGCTAGGCATGGATCTCTATATTTCAATTACAGAAGGTGGAGACTCAAAGCTTCCATCAAGGCTATCTGTTCATGCACACTCTCATTTGGATATCCACAACTTTCAGTTTCTCCTTTTCCTTGTCTCACACATCTGGAATTATGGGAGGAAGTGAGCTATAACCATTACCATATAGTCACTCTTGTCTCCATAATGACTAACTGCCAAATATACCAAGTCTTCTAATGCCCTCCTCCATTTGCACTCCAACCTGTGCCATGTCTGGCAGTCATTTGAGCAAGTGTTTTGAGACTGCATTAAAGGAAAGAACAGTACTGGAACCTGGAGTAAGGAAGAGCTGTGTGTTGGGGGCAGCATGATGGTAGAGTTGACCTTCAGTTGAGGGAGACAGCCAGCCAATCCAAATCAGGAAGGAGGGAAAGGGGAAAGAAATACTCTGAACACACTTATCTTCCTCCCTCTGATTTTTTTCCCTGATGTTTCCCATTGGCTAAACCCAAATAGAAGCTAGAGAGTAAAGAGTCCTTTGGTATAAATTTCCAACAAATCAACCTTTTGAGGAAAGAAGATAGTGGCCCTGGAGGGCCAAAGAGAAAACGTCTTGCATGTTCTGCAAGAGGATCATAAATGTTCAAATTCCCAGTTATTGATTCACAAGTCATTTTATTCAATGATATGTTCTATCAAGTCTTTCTTAATTTGGAGATTTTGGTGTTCTACTTGATCAGGAACTAATTAGTTCATATATGAAGGTACATCAAAATAATGTTGTTAAAATCAAATATTTTTTGAGAATAATACGAACAACTTTAGGCAGCCCTATTCCCATAACTGTGGTGAAACATATTAGCACTCCATATGAGTAAGACTCAAGGATAATTCTTGTAATTTCTAAGCAGAGATATAACTTTTTCCTTCTCACATTTAGTATTTAAAGCATATGAGTCTCCTTAAAAAAATAAAAAATAAAATAATCTTAATGGCATCTGGGAACTTAAAAAAATAAAGCATATGGGTCTCACTTTAACCAACAACAGAGAATTTCTGCACTACAATTCATCTTTAAGAATTTCAGTACTAATTGACTGAAATCTAAAACTGCCAAGGATTGGCTCAAGACTTGCAAAATTTCAAAGAGAAAGGAGTTCAACAGATGTATTAACTAGCTGTACCTCTTATGTCTGTAAATTCCATCTCAGTACTAAGATACAGCACTAGAAATCAAATAAATAAACACATTTTCTCAAATCATATATATTTCTATTAAGCTATTATTTAGAAACATTCATCTTCGTACTGATAATTATATTCTAACATTTATAGAAAATTTAATATGTGCTTGGGACAGGCCAAAGACCTTTTTTTCACGTACATTAATTTAATCCTCACAAAAATTCTTTGTATAACTGTGTGTTTGAATAGCATTTTTGAATTTTTTAGAAAATTAAAAGCAAAGATATTATCTTTGGTGTTGACCATTATAAAACATGCAAGACATGTATGGTAAATTTTCTGTTTTAGTAAAATTCTATAAAATTGTTTTTCTTCTTAGGCTAGTGTGTGTGTATATGTACTTGAATGTATGTATTTTAGACCATAAATGTGTAGCTTACATCAAATTTAGAATTAAATTCAGAGTAAAATAAACACACCTCAGGTACCTGATAGTATCTACTTTCTCTGCTTACTTTACATGATTTTATCTTATTTTGTATCCTGAATAGTCATATTTGGCATTAAGTTCAATCTTACAGGAAACTTTGTTTCATTCTCTTTGAAATATATAGCATATACTTTTTTTTTTTTTAAACAAAGTTTCACTCTGTTGCCCAGGCTAGGGCTAGAGTGCCATGGCATCAGCCTAGCTCACAGCAACCTCAGACTCCTGGGCTCAAGCAATCTTCCTGCCTCAGCCTCCTGAGTAGCTGGCACTATAGGTGTGCACCACCACACCAGGCTAATTTTTTCTATTTTTAGTTGCCCAGCTGATTTTTTCTATTTTTAGTAGAGACAGGGTCTTGTGCTTGCTCAGGCTGGTCTCGAACTCCTGAGCTGAAGCAATCCTCCCGCCTTGGCCTCCCAGAGTGCCAGGATTATAGGCATGAGCCACAGCGCCAGACCATACATTCTTAATAAACAAGATAAAATTAATCTCAATTTTTTATTAATCTCAATAGCTTGCTTATATTCCCAGCAGGAACTTTGGCTTTAGTTGTTAAAGACATGGAGACATAGTTTTGCTTCCATCCACAGGAATGGATCATTAAAAGCAATTTCAGGCATATAAAAAAGAAACATAATTGTTTCATATAGTTAGACACTGGATTATTACAGTAATATATATCCTCATGAGTATTTATTAAAATCTCAAAGCATATATATATATTCATTGTTTCTCATCTTCTTATAATTCCAAGTACAAAAATAGCTACATGCATATAGTAAGAGCAATCCTTTCTGATATAAATATATATGACTACATAAACATACATCTTTGCCCTTTATATTATGGAAAAGCCTTGCTGAAATGACAGATAAATCCATAGTAGATATCTATAACTATTTAGAAGAAGGTTAGGGGATCATATAATTTTTAGAATACATTTTGATTCTAAAAAATAATGAGGGGCAACATGTTCTCTTTTAGTTTTAATATCTAGACAAGTACTATTATTATTTACTATTTTGATGAAATCCTTGGTCATTAAAGCAACATTTTGTAGCCTCAACTTCTGAGAACTCCACTAGCCAACTGACAGATGCTTCCCTGGTTCTTCATTGTTCTTAATGGTTGGTAAAATTTGCTTTGCTGGTGTTTATCCATTTTCCCCATCAGAGATGCTCTTCACCCTTTACCACCCTTCTCTCTATCTTCAGTATTTGCTCCATTTAGACTACCTCAACAGACCTCCTTGCGAGGCCCAGGAGATTAGAGGTATAAAGGAATTTAAAGTCAGGAAATAGATCCTGCTGTCTACTGCCTTGCATAGATATTTCAGTTGGGCTGCATTCCTTGAGGTTAGTCTTAGCTTCTCTAAAGGTGAGCCTCTCCATAAGATTCTCTCCTTCCAGGTTCTGATAGCTATTTTCTTCCTTACCTTTTCACATCTAGGAGTATAAAGAGTTTTCTATTCTTTGCTGTGGGTGTTGCACCATTCTGTATGGATTCTCAAAACTGTCCACACTTCCATACATATTTTCTCCATCAAACTATCCTCATATGAGTGTGTCATATCTTTCTTCCTGGAATTTTTACTAATATAAATGTCTCAGCATCTTTGCCTTCCATTGGTGCCTGGGTTTTATCGCTTAATGCACTGATCATGTCATATTAGCTACATTTGCTTGCTTGATCCACTCTGATACAGTGATCTCACTGGCACATCTTATTGTTTGAAGTTTTGACTGGCAAAGCTGTTTTATCTCAGTCAGCCTTGGCTGTCATCAAATAGCAGCCTATAATGAAACAGACGATTGGCTAAGACACTGCCATTTATTGTCAACAGTCTCAGACAGGAAGCCCTTAGTTAAAGAGTCATCACTTCTCTTAGGATGGTCTGCCAGTGTTCAAAGCCATGCTGTTCTCAACTCTGCTCATCTTCTTATCATTTAGAGTGTGCTATCATAACATGCATGCAGATAGGAAGGGAACAAGGAGAACTGGCATTTCGTAAGTCTAATTTGTATTTAAAGGATATCACATTGGGGTTATTATTCTAAATATATTGTCCTGATGCTTTCAGGATATCAGTGTTTTTATATAGGTCATATGTTAAAATTATATAGTGTTCATTCCTTTTATATGTATGACCCTTGAAAGAAAAACAAAAAACAAAAAAGGATGATTCTTGCAGAATCTTCCACCAAGTCTCTCCTTGAGTATTGAATGAAACATTAAAAGCAATACTAATGTTAAAATTCCCCATTTTACCTCCTAGAGAATTGTGTCATACTTCTATTTTTGTTTGGTAGTTGATTCATTCAAGAATTTCTTACCCTTTCAAAGAGGGGATATCTCCCTTTACCTCTTTCAGTCTAATTTAACAACTTTCCCTACATCAGGAAAATATCATTCCCTACCCTTGACGACATCCACCAGGTCTTTGATTAGTGACTGAGCTTGTGACTCAAACCTAGCATCACTGAAGTGTATTCGACAAGAACCTGGCATGTTTCTTCAGCCTGAAATTAGTGTCACATCCCTGCACCCTTGGAGTAGTGTCCATTCCCTTCCAGCTGTGTCTTTGGCTCCCAGCTCTGCAGAAGGAGGATCATAGGGTATAGGCTTGGTCATGTCTCTACTATAAAAAACTAGTTTTCTGAAGAATTTTGTTTCCAGGTCTAGGGCAGGGAATGTGTAAGGTAAACCTGACCTCTCATTCGACTTGAAACTGAAAAAGCGCTTAAAGAATGATGAGTACATGAAAAAAGAGACACAGGAACAGAATCGGGTGGTTCCTACCAGCTGAATCTGGGACAATTTGAACATCAAAATATATAGTGATAACAATGGATTATAACCAACTGGATAAAATAGAAAGTCACTAGCCTGTACTGATACACATAAATAAAGAAGAACTGTAAGTCCTGTCTTGTAACAGAATATCAAACATTGAATGGGGAAGAATTAAGAAGTTAGGAAAAATCACCATTTAACAAACATATGGTAACAATTGATTAGGTAAGAGTCTCAATGTGTAAATAAAACTAGTAATCAAAGTTTAATAAGGTATAGGATATCAGTGTTTAGGGTATCTGCACATTCTTTAAGTACCTTTCCCCAAAATGCTTTTTAATTAAAAATGGAAAAATAGAAAACGAGTAGTTTCACACTGGAGAAATCACCTTTACCAAGTGATCAAAGTTAACAACACTAATAATGGGATAAATAAAAAAATATTTACATACATACATATACATAATTATGTATAATACAAATATATAAAGTTTATATAATTTTTTATATAATATTTTTTATATAATATTTTTTGTTCTAAAGAATATTATTTGGGCAAATGTAATATTTGTAGAATAGCTACTATGTTTATCAACAATAATTTTTAAGTAAAAGAATGTACTTTTTCTTAGTATATACATAGTGAAATATTTAGGGGTAAATGGCATCAGGTATGCATGCTTAGTAAAATAAAAATATGTACAAATATGCAGATAAATGATAAAGCAAATGTATCAAAATATTTACAATTGGGGAATATGAATGAATAGCTTATGGGACCTCTTTGTATGATTTTTAAATTTTGTATCAGTCCAAAATTATTTGAGAAAAAATATATAAAAACATTAAAATACATTGTATTAGTCTGCTAGGGCTACCATAACAAAATACCACAGTTTGGTGGCTTAAATTACAGGAATATATTTTCTCACAATTATGGAGTCTTGAAGTCCAACATCAAGGTGTTGGCAGGATTGGTGTCTTTTGAAGTCTCTCTCTTTGGCTTGTAAATGATTATTTTTTTCCTTATGTCTTCTTCACATAGTTTCTGTGTGTGGGGGTGTCCTAATCTCTTCTTATAAGAGCACTAGTCATATTGGAATAGGTCTCACCCTAATGAGGTCATTTCAACTTACCTATCACTTTAAAGACCCTGACTTTGAATACAGTCACATTCTTAGTTACTGGATGTTACTACTTCAAAATATGAGTTTTTTGAATAAACAAGGCAGCCCATAACACATATAAGTCTTCAAATTAATTAATAATATTTCATGTCAATTGACGTGAAAGTTTTCTCTTTGGAATCAATTTCTTATGTAATTTTTAAAAACTGCCCTATAAGAGGCATTTATTTTTATCATTAATTGAACTAAATTATTAATTTGTATTTTAGGTTTATTTGAATGAAATTATTGAAACATCAGTATGCTATATATGTGTTATTCCTTTTATTGTACTTAAAAAAACTTACTTTTCCTTTTGGTAGTGACATTTTAAGCATTTAAAACTGAAGTTCAGCCCTTTCCAGGAGTATATAAGAGGTGCTATGTCACCATTGTTTCTTAAAGCTGAATTATTGTCGATGGAAGCAACCGACTAACCAGATGACAAAAGGTTCAATTTCCCTAATAATTAAACACACTGCAAATCAAAACGATGTAAAATCTAAAAGGTGATTAGTGTTTGGAAGAGTTTGAGCAATCACATGTTGTTGGTAGGAATGTAAAATATAAGTGGTGGCCAATTTGGCAATTAATTTGAAAAGTTTTAGAAGTTCTTTGTTCTGCGATATAGTAGGTCTACTTATAGGAATTTACTGTCCTGAAACAGTCATAGATGTGTATAAAAATTAGCATTGAGCATAGCATTTTATATAGTTGCATAAAAGGTGTATGTTTAACAATGATGGCTTGGCTAAGTAAGCCAAACAAAGAATGAAATAATGTAGAATTACCAAATGATATGAAATAGATGATGAAATAAAACATTTTAAAATGTATTATTTAGTAAAAATCAGGTTAATATCCTAGGCATAAAACAATTTCATGTTTTAAAAATTAGCACATGTATGTATAGACAAAGAATAGAAAGAATACACATGGACCCTGGGCCTATAACAGGTGCTGAGTAAATGAATGAACGGTAAACGAACAAAAGAATGAGTGATATATGC
>CAUYSK010089711.1:0-25725 GCA_963575035.1 Avahi laniger
ACTCTCTTGCCTGGGGCGAGTGCCGTGGCGTCAGCCTAGCTCACAGCAACCTCAAACTCCTGGGCTCAGGCAATTCTACTGTCTCAGCCTCCCAAGTAGCTGGGACTACAGGCATGAGCCACCATGCCCGGCTAATTTTTCTTCTAGATATATTTTAGCTGTCCAATTAATTTCTTTCTATTTTTTTGGTAGAGATGGGGTCTCGCTCTTGCTCAGGCTGGTCTCGAACTCCTGAGCTCAGAACGATCCGCCCACCTCGGCCTCCCAGAGTGCTAGGATTACAGGCGTGAGCCACCGTACCCGGCCTGCAATGGATATTTTTAAAACAATTATTTGTAACTAAATGAATACAAAACAAATGAATGAATCGGTCACATACACCATCAACTTCACCCACCCAATCTATGACTCTGGCAGGACTGAGGACCGTCCACATGGAGCTCTGCCACCTGTTGGTGGCAGGGTGATTGCCAGGACTCAGGCTTAAAATCTGGGCACTCATGTGACTGCTCTGTGTGGCTGGTTTGTATTGCTATGATGGAGAAGCAGGGTCAAAATTCACTGTTCTCTGGGCAGCCCGGCAGAGCAGGATGGAAGAATGATGTGCAGGGTCCTCAGGGAAGCCCTTCCCTCTCGTCTCTTTCCTCTAATTCGAATACGGAGGAGAGTATATAAACTCTAAGAGTGGTCAGAAGATGAAAAGAGGTAGAGAAAGGCAAGTACATCTGGGATGGTGGAAAGTCTTCCACCAGCTTTGCCTTGCCCAAACTCCCACCAAGAATTACAGCACAGTAAGCAAAAGAGTTTAGATTTTAAATAGGGCATATATTCCCCAGGTGACTCTGTTTCTTTACCTGAATATTCCTGTTCTTGGTAGTCAGTATTCCATTAACTGGGATTAGGAGCACCATCACCCCAACACCTGCTAAGACTGAGGGTCCCAACTCTCTCCATAGGAAGAAGATGCATAAGATAATCTGTAGGAAATTTGACCACAGCATGTGGATGAAATTGGTCACGTCCATGAGCTTCTGGGCATCCACAGACATCAGGTTCACTGTCTCTCCAACGGTATACTGCTTCCTGGCCAAGTTGGATACGGTCAGCACCTAAAGATAAAGATCAGAATTAGGACCCGCAGACAAGGCCAAGGACACTGAGGAGCAGAAGGGAAAACTCAGGAAGTGAGAACATAATGGAAAGATGGGCTCCACACAGACACAACTTCTCCATGGGTCTGTGACTTCCTGCCTCCAAATCTTACACACAGCGTTCTTTTATTCTTGACCACTCTTTCCTCCTATTCCCACCTTCCTCCGACCTTACCCATCCACACTCTTCTTTGTCCAGAAGACTCCTGTTTTTCCTTTGGTGTCAGCTAAGATGCAACTTCTGAGAAAACTACACTGACTCCCAAGTGGGGGTTAGATGCTCCTCCTGTGCACTTCCATAATATTCTGTGCTTACCTCTGTTGTTATATTCACCAAAATAAACCATAATTATTTTGTTTGTCTATTTCTCCACCAGATGTAAACTCTGAGGACAAGGGCTACATCTGTCTATTTCACTAATATATCTTTTATTTCTTTTCTTTTTCTTTCCTTTTTTTTTTTTTTTTTTTTTTGAGCCAGAGTCTTGCTATGTTGTCCGGGCTAGAGTGAAGTGGTATCATTATAGCTCACTGTAACCTCAAACTCCTGTGCTCCAGCAATCCTCCTGCCTCAGCCTCCCAAACAGCTGGGACTACAGGCATGCACCATCATGCCCAGCTAATTTTTCTATTTTTTATAGAGAAGGGGGTCTCACTCTTGCTCAGGCTGGTCTCAAATTCCTGACCTCAAGCAATCCTCCCACCTTGGGCTCCCAAAGTGCTAGGATCATACCTGTGAACCACCACACTCAGCCAATTTCACTATTATATTATGTCGGCACACAGAGAATCAAATACTGAAGAATGGAAGAAAAGGAGGGATGGAGGGAGAGAGGGAAAATGTATTGATTTTGACCTTGGAGACTTTTGATGTGGCAATGTTATTTGAAGTCATACTTTCACGAGGAGGTATCAAACATTCCCAAGAAGGACAGAGATTTTAGAATGGAGAGGAAAACTTCACAGTTCATACATTTGAGTAAAATGGCTTTTCTGTTGTTAGGATTTTGCAGGCAATAGCGAGATGCCTGGTCTTGTAGCATCAGCCTCCTGTTCTCGAGTTAAGAGAAATCAGAAGGCTGATACCCACAGATCTGTCACCTACAACAATGCCTCGCACAAATGCACCACAGCACTGAAACCAGCTTGTATTATACTCACCAAGGCACCGTCTGGTGTGGCCCACATCTTCTCAGACAAGGGGGTCTACCTTCTTCTAATTTCCACAAAGACAGTGTGTGGGCTACAAGTGGCCTAGATACCTAACTTAACCCTTCTCCTAGAAGTTCTACTGTCCTCTTAATCCACCAATACATTCTTTGGAACATACCATGATTCTTGGTTACACAGTAAAAAGAAGAAAATTTTCTAAAATGTTTGGCCACCAAAGTTCTAGAGGAATCAACCCACTGCTATGCCTCCCCTTTGGTACAGAAAAACAAACAAACAACCCCAACAACATCTAATTACCCTTCAAGGTAATTACTATGCATTTGTTTTTTCAATAAATTTCAATTACGTAGAAAGGTTATTGATATAGTCCCAATACCTCTTGTCTGGGGATGAGTCCTGGCTATGTGATTGTAGGCATTGGAATTATCTAAGCCTTCTTTTTCGCTATAAAAAAGAGATAATGTATTTATTTCACAGGGCTACGAGTTGATAATGAATGTAAAAAATGTTTCATAAACAGAGAAGCATTGTTTAAACGTATGACATTTGTAATTTTCTTTCACTCTTTTAAAAATCAATATATATTGGAATAAAAGTATCATTAAGGGCTTTATTTTACAAATCTCTTTATTGACTGTAACTGTAACCAGCAGAAATCTAATATCTCCAGAAGGAATAAGGAGATCAAAAAAATCAATTTTGAGGAAGACGAATTCCAGTGTGGAGGTATCTGAGACTTCAGAAGACTTGACCAGACTTCTAATCTAAAGACACTTAGATTACCTGCCAGTGTTTCTCGATAAGTAAACATCTACTCAAGGAAGACAAAGATACATTCGTATTTCAAGAGAGGAAAGCAAAGGCGAAAAGTAGGAACTATAATAGGGAAGTCACTACAATGGAACTTTCCGGTGAATGGAAGAAAAAGAGGAAGAAAGGCAACTGATGTTCTGACCCACAAAAAGTCCTATCTCCTCATGTGCGAAGTTTCCCCTCAAGCTTGTAGTCATTGATTATAACTACGGTTATATTTCTTAAGGGACACAACGAGACTTTATTTGGCATTAGGGACACAAGGAAAATAGAGTTGCCCTGAGAAAGTTAAACCTTAAAAACAATATATCAAGTCCAGGTGCGGTGGTTCACATCTATAATCCCAGCACTTTGGGAGGCAGGAGGATCACTCAAGCCCAGGAGTTTGAGAGTAGCCTGGGCAACATAGCGAGACCCCATCTCTGCAAAAAACAGAAAAATTAGCTAGGCATGGTGATGCACGCCTGTAGTTCCAGCTATATGGGAAGCTGTTGCAGGAGTATAGCTTGAGTCCAGGAGTTCGAGGTTGCAGTGAGCTATGGTGATGGCACTGCACTCTAGCCAGGGTGACACAACCTGTCTCGAACAAAAACAAAAACACAACATATCAGAGGGAAGATGACCAAAATCATCTTAAGGAAATGGAAAAGCTTCCAAGTCAGCAGAACTCAGTAATCAGAATGAATGTACCTATAAATCAAAAAAAGAAGTCAGGCAGAGTACGGTTTGGGTAGTTATTAAAAATTAGAAAAATAAGTTGCCAGGAAAAAGCTGGTCTGGGGAGACGGAGCCCTGGCAAAATTGTAATTTGAGATACCAGCTCTCTGAGCTGGGTTTCATAAAGTACTTGGGTTAAATATTGGTGGGTTTTTTTTTCTGACTTTACATTCTTTCTCAAGGCATTTTCACTTTGTCAAGAGAGGCAGGAAGAGATGAACAGGTATCCAAGCT
The DNA here is from genome assembly GCA_963575035.1 of Avahi laniger. Taxonomy (NCBI): domain Eukaryota; kingdom Metazoa; phylum Chordata; class Mammalia; order Primates; family Indriidae; genus Avahi; species Avahi laniger. Next base: position 4,089 of record CAUYSK010089711.1, read on the forward strand.
GTCAAGGCTGAAAGGCAGCCCTTGAGCAGCAGACGAGCTTGCCATCTTCTCCCTGGGGTGTGCCTTCTCCCTCCTCAGGCCCTCACACCCTATGTGTGTAAACACACTTTTCTTATTTTAATTTCCAAAGAAATATTTAAAGGATGCTGTAAGCCTAGTCAAAATTAAGTGTTGAGACTAGTTATAATTTTCATCAAATTTTCTCAATCTTGAAATAAATGCTCACGTTGACTAAGGGGATTTTTGTTGGTGATACCTGATGTATTCTGCTTACCTTCTTATATACAGCCGCTATGATGGTTGTGCGTACGTTAACACCCAGCTGGAAGCAGAATTGAAAATAACTCTGAAGGAACATAGACTGAAGGAGAGCCACCACAAATAAGAGGATTGCATAGAGATATCCAGTCCACACATATGTGTCAGGGTCATTTGCGAAGGAGATCACCAATCTGTCAGGACAAAACCAAGTAAGTTATACCCAGGAAGCCTCCGAGGACTCGTCACTCTCCTTGTGCACAGTTGGCTACTCTGCCCTTACAACAGAGGTGAACAAAAGTGGCCAGAATTGTCCAACATTGTTGGAAGACCTAAGCTCCACAGTCTTGTCAATGGTCTTGCTTTTACTTGAAGACATGCAGCAACAGCTCAGGGTTGATAACCGATGGCTGTGAGGATGGGTAATGAAACAAATGCTCCACTTGGCTGCCACTGCAATGCTTTAGCCCTGTCTCCTCTACGCCCTGGTAAAAGAGGCTGTGTGGGACAAACTGATTCATTTCTGGACAAAACAAGCCTGAAAAGCATAAGTGAGCAGGCGGATCATTCCATAGACCACAGCAGATCATGTCATGATTAACTTAACCCTCCCATGGAAGGCTGCGACTGTGGAGAGCGGACATTAGTTACTCTCCTGGGGTATGCTGTTCACTTCTTGGACATGGCTCAACCCAAAGCAGGTCTGTTTAACAAGTACCTGGTCCCCAGAAGAGGGACGTGGGAAAGAGAGAGGCTAAAGGATATATTATCTTACATCTTGAAAACTGCCTGCACTCTTCATGAACTCAGTGCTGTAAGGTCAAAGCAAATGATGAGCATTTTTTAAAATGGGAATTTAATAAACGCTCCTGCCTGCACACATAAGCGGCAAAAAGGAAGGTGGCAGAGGAGGCCCTGAAAGGACAACCCGAGGCCTGGGGACTCACTTCAGCAGCTGAGGATTCAGAAACACGGAGATGTCATACACTAGCTTCAGTATGAAGGACTTCAGGAGCACCGGGTAGAAAGTTTTGAAGAGGGCCTTGACCAACCAGGACTTCGGACCATCTGTTGTGGTCTCAGACTTCTTTTGCTTTTTCTTTTTAGCTTCTTCCTAGATACAAAACCAAACAACAACAGTTGTCCACAGAGTTGTGTAGTGTGAGACTTTGTTCTGGCCCCAGCAGCTCCAGAGTGTTCAGCCTATGAGCTTTGTTGCCTTCCTTATACAGGTTTTCATCTTCTCCTCATTGCCCAGTTGTTTCCACCCTTTCGAGCAGGCTTCAATGTTCCTCTCTCCCCCTCCTTACTGGATACTTTAATCTATTTCGGTTTAGAAAACCAGGCAACTGCCCTGGTAAAGATCCCACGTAAAAACAGACAACGAACTCCAAGTGGGGGCCTGTGGGTGATCCTGAGGGCCAGAGGCTCTTTCTGTTCTTTTCTTGCCTGTGGTTGCTGTGACGCGTTACAGGTTGAATTGTGTCCCCCCAAAAGATACATTGAAGTCCTAACCCCCAGTACCTTAAAAATGAGCCCTTATTTGCAGCCCTTATTTGCAGATGTAATCGAGCTAGGATGAGGCCATGAGGGTGGACCCTAATCCAATATCACTGGTGCCCTTCTAAGAAGAGTAGAGGCAGACACACGTGATGACAGAGGCAGAGATCAGAGAGATGCAACTACAAATTAAGGAGCACCAAGGACGGCTGGCAAAACCCACAGGTGGAAGAGAGGCAAGGAAGGAGTCTCCCCTGCGGCTTTCACAGGGAGCGAGGCCCTGCTGACATCTTGATTTCAGACTTCTGGCCTCCTGAGCTGTGAGACGATAAAATTTTGTTGTTTTAAGCTATCCAGTCTGTGGCACTTTGTTATGGCACCCCAGGAAACTCATACACAGGGCATCACGACTCAGTCACCAGCCTCTTTTTTCTGTTTGGGCCTCCTTGTTACACCCTCTGCGTCTCACCACATCCCAAATTCGAGCTCCTCAGCCTTGGTTTTCAGGATTTCCTACCAGGGATAACCTCTCATAGTTTCTTTCACTGAGGTCCCATCCACTCAGCCTCTTTTGCCTTCCTTCCAGCTCCCACCCTATCCCTGCAGAGATCCATTTTCCATACAGTGGCCCAAGTAAGCTTTGAAAACATAAATCCAATCACATTGCTCCTCCATTCAAAACCTTCCACTGGCTTTCCATCAGACTTCAAAGTCCATATTCCTTATCAGGGCCCAAAAGGGTCTACACAGCTCAATCTCTGTCCCCCTCCCTGGGCTCATCTCACCCCGTGCTCAGCCTCTCTCTGGACGCTCCTGGATCTTCCTCCTGTTCCCTGAATGAGCCAAACGTGCTCCCGCCTCAGCCTTGCACTCACGCCCCCTCTGGCTGGAGTATGCTTCCCTCTGTCCCGGGGATGGACGATTCTCATTACTTGGTGTCAGTTCAAATGTCATCTCCTCCGAGGAGCCTTCCCTGTTACCCTGTCTAGAGTAGCGCTTCACTCCAAATACACTGACGTGTCTTATTTTCTCAATAGCACTCATCACTCTCAAAGAGTGACGTATGTATGGGCTTATTGTATATCTCCTAGTGCTCTAAAGATGGGCATGCTTTCAGTGCCCAGGACAGTCACTAACACACACTTGTGCTCAGTAAATATTTTCAAGTGAACAAATTAAGAAATTGGCTGCTAATGCTAACCCCCATCAATTTGCAAATTCTAATAATGCTAAGGTATTATTTTTTAAAAAACCATTTTATTATGGAAAATTTCAAATATACCCCAAAGGAAAAAGAACAGTACATTATACCCCCACATATCCATCACTGAGTATTCTTAGTATTGTGAATACCACTAACAGTATAAAACGTACCCAAAAATAGGAAGCGCTATAAAAATGTAAGAACAGAATCGCCCCAACACTGATGTCCTCTTGCCTGAGATACACAGCACGCTCGCACAGACACTCAGGGAATAGTTACCAGGACAAGGACATCTTGGCTTTGACTCTGGTTCTTGTTCAAGCCATTCAGCCTGGCTCCCGGGTTCCGCTGGGAGTTCTTCTGCTGCCGTCTCTGGAATGCCCGCCTGGCTTTCTGCAGCTCTCTGGCCATGTGCACTTCAAATTTGCTCAACAATGCCTTGGTTTTAATCTCTTCACTAACTTCCCAGACATCACTGAGTGTCAGAGGATGCCTGTAACCCTTCAGAACAATGCTGGAACAAGAGAGACCCACAGGCTGAGACCCTCCAGGCCGTCTCTATCAGAACCTGTCTCCTAGTTCTGGGATGGAGGGACAGAGGGATGGGCCTTCTCTCTTGCCCCACTATCCCCACCCCCTGGCCCTTTGAACTTGACAGAAGAGTGGGGAGAGAAGAAAAAGGAAGAGGTGGGGGTCACAGAATGTGCTCAAAGACAAGAGAAGGGGAGGGGAGGAGCACTGCTGAATTAAGAGCCAAAAGAGTGTGTCCCTGCCTTGCTCCTTCCTCCTCAAATACTGGCTGCCTCTGCCACTCTCGCATCTCCTTGATGCCCTTCGGAAATGGAGCAGACCCCGGGGCTGCTTCCAAGCTGTCTAGATCAGGGCTCCTCAAGCTGGGGTTTGAGAATGTGGATGGAAAATAAGTTATATCTTTATTTGTAATAGCTTCTATTCTATTCTTATCTAGCCTTTGGAAATCCCAGAGATTTTCATGGCTCACTTATGCTCATCACTACTGTGAAATTATGGTCATAATTAGAATCATCACTATATTTTATTATTTAATACATTAATAAAGAAGTACACATATTACTATATCACAAATTTGCTTTTTAAAAAAATTTTTTTTTTAGACAGGGTCTCATTCTGTTGCCCAGGCTAGAGTGCAGTGGTATCATCATAGCTCACTACAGTCTCAAACTGGGCTCAAGCGATCCTCCTGCCTCAGCCTCCCAAGTAGCTGGGACTATAGGCACCTGCCACCACCACACCCGACTAATGTTTTTAAAATATTTTGATAACTATATTTTCATGTATTTGCTTTTCTTTATAACTCTATGTATTTTATTTCATATGTTTAATTAATCCCTCTGAGAAGGGATTTATGGGCTTCCCCAGCCTGCTAAATGGGTTCATGGCCTTCGCTATGAAAGCCAAGGGTGCCTGCTCCAGATCCTTTGATAGCCCAGGCCCGTTATTCAACCTTTACCCTCCGAATCTGTGCCTGACTGCCTGCCTCCACATTCCCCCTTTCCTATCCTGCCGCCTCCTTGCTCTTCCCCTGGGGAACCCCCAGGCTACCAAAAACAAATCCCCCTCCATCCTCTCCTCAGCATCCCAATCCGCCCAGTGGAGGGGCTGAATTAAACTCACATGTAAGTTTTAATACTCTCTGACTCTAAGTAGAAGAAAAAGGGAGGCCACAGGAGGCATTTTTAAAAATTAAGATTTCTGTCACTTTCAGAAGAATGAAAGCATAGGGACACAACAACCCATACCCTAGGCATTTCCTACCTGTCATACCAACTAAAGGTAATTCTACTCAGAAAAGAAGCCGTGTCGAATGGATTCTGAAAGACACAAAAAATTTAAACGTACATCAATTGGAGACAGGAACTCTACGGGACTCTAAAATCAGAAACTGATTTTTAAGGATATGATGTGCTTGAAACTAGATTTGAGCATTAAGTCCGTTGGTCAATGTACGGAGACCCTTATTTGGAGACCCTAAGGTCACCGGTAGAAAGATAATCAGATTTTCTGGCATAGATGTATGAGTTAATTGCCCATGCTGAAGACTGGCAGGTGAAAGTAAAAATCAGTATTTAATAATCTCCTCATTGTTTCCTTATATCATAAAATGGCCTCTACTACCTTATTCTGGGCTTGTGGAACCTCCCAGGAAATCTAGACATCTCAAAGTTATATTTGCTAAGATATCATCCAAGTAACATATGAGATAGGCATATTTAGAATCTCACATTTGATGAGTCATTTTTTTCTGAAAATGCTGAAAAGATCAGGATCAGGATCTGGAATCCATAGGAGATAAAGAACAGGCAGGAGTAGGCCAGATTAGAATCGTCACCCTATGCGGGGAGAGAAACAGAGAAAATGAGACTTTTGTGCAAATTAAGTTTAAATGGCTCACATATATCAATACTTATGATTAAAGTCTATTACCAAATCCCCCTGATCAAATTCTGTCCTGGAGCTTAGCGTACTTAATGCCGCTTACTCTGACTCAGAGTTGCCCAGTGGTAACTTCTCATGTCACCACTCTTTTCTCCTTACCTGTAAGAGTGTCCGGATCAGAGTCTGAAATTGGAAAGTGCCGCAGAGAATTGAGAGAATCCAGAATATGAACAGGAACCAAGAGTTTTTCTGTACACACCATTGCCTGCTATGTTGGATCAGCAAAACCAGGAGCTAAAGAGAAATTCACATGAAGTCCTGAAGAACATTGTCACTAAGGACAGAGGGCAGAAGGAGTTCAGGGAACATGGGAAGAAAGGAGGGCTGAAGGAGGAGACGGCAAGTAATCCGGCCAGGCAGGGAGCACACAAATGCCTACCAGCACATTTCCTCCCTGTGCCATCCAATGCCCCCTTTCGGTGCCTTATCTCTGTTCATGACACTTGAGTGGGAAATTAGCCAAGAAAGTAGAAGGTCACTAACTGCATTTTAGTCGAATTACTTTGGGAGCTAGAAAAACCTTTTGAAGATCCAAAGAAATTAATTTCAGGCACTAGAGTAGTAAGGTTAGGAAGGCAGGTTCTGATAAATTAGGTGAAAGGTATCTGTATCTTGATTTTCTAATATCAGACCAAGCAATTAATTAAAATACAAACAAACCTTGCTTTGTATCATCTCACTTAGGTATAATAAATTAAATGTTGATTTCCTAGACCTAGTGCTGTGCTAGTAAATAAGCATTCTGGGGAGAAAAAGTCACGATCTGTAGCATTTGCCAATTTTCATGGTATAAATACTCCCACTGCTATGGGTTTCAAACACCAACATGATGTCATGAAATGCAGGGTTCGGAAGAGATATACACAATCAGCTCTGCGTGAGCCAGATCCAGCATAGCTTTGCCTAGAGTCTAGGCTCTAGATCTTTCCTTGTTCTGTAACAGCAGTAGCAAATAAAAATGCCTACTGAGGCCAGGCAGACCATGCTATTGAGTGAAGGCAGGGCAAGGGGGCAGGGAGGACCGTGCTGAGCACTTGGTCTAAAGGGGACAACCGCTAAGGCCCAGCTGCACTGCTCCATGGGATCATAGGTCCATGGTTACCAGACATTTTAATTTTTCAATAAAGTTTGGAAATCCAAATAATTATGTGTCATATTCCTCTTTTAAAACAATGGCAACTAATTCAATTGTTCTTTAAACACTGTACAGCTCCCCCCAGAAAAAAACATGCCTGCAGGAGAGACATCGGTTTTTGATATCAAGTTTAAACAAATAACTCTAGACTCAGTGATCCATTGATTAGAGTCACCAATCGATTTAAAAATAGTATTTACGGTGTTTTAAAATCTTTTACTCAAGAAATCTAGATCTCATCTGTGATCCTTAGATGACAAGATATGAGGGCATAAGACATATATCTTATTTATTAAAGCTAATACTTAACCTAGGGAGAAGGCTCTGTGAATTAGTGTTCAAAAGAAAATGAAAAGCTAAACTTTGTTCCACCCCATTACAACCAAGCTTTGCCTTACTGTAGGTCCAGTGAAAAAAGATAGGTGAAATTATACTTAATTTCATCCCCAAGAGTAAATTTCAGCTAGATGTCTATGGGTAGAGAGAAGATAAAGTGTGGAGGTGGTGGTAGGCCTTACCCACGTGCCTAGGTAGAGGCTTGGGTTGGTATATCTAACAGCAGGGACTGTGCCTTGTCCAGAGTCTTCTGTGAGTACGAGGGCTAGCTCTATGGCAGCTAGAATAAGAAGAAACCCAACGAACACCTGAGAAAGGAAAAAGACCACTGTTAGGAGGATATCTTTCTTCATAAGGCTCTTAAAACAAAATGGTTTCCAATAATGGATAAGAAAACTGGTATCTGGTGATTCAGATAACACACTTAATAAATATTTCTGGAGTGAATGGACACATATAGTTCAAGTAATGGAACAATGTTAAATATGCCATAATAATGGTTTTTGAGGAATGCTGAGTGTGATGTTTTAAGATATATTCACAAATTTTTTGATAATCCTCCCTTCAAAAAGTAGAGCTTAGTTCCCCATCCCTTGAATGTGGACTGGACTTGGTGACTCGCTTCTAATGAATAGAAAATGGTGGAAGTGACAGTGTGTGACTTCCAAGGCTAGGTTATTTCTCTTTGTTCTCTCTCTCAGATCACTCACACTGGGCAAAGCTACCAGAGCTTTAGGGAGAGGTCCACTTGGTTTGGTGCTGAGACCTTCTGCAACAGCCATGTGAGAGAGTCATCTCAGAAGCAGATCCTTTAGCCCCACTCAAACCCTCCAGCATATGTTAACTGCAACCTCATGAGAGACCCTGAAGCAGAACCCAGGTAAGCTGTTCCCAAATGCCTGACACACAGAAACTGTAAGATAAAAAAAAATGTTTCTTTTTTAAGCTGCTAATTTTGGGGGTACTTTGTTACACAGCAATAGAAAGTTAATATGTCCCTAAATATCCCCTTCTTTGGCCATTGGTTCCAGTCTTGATCCCATATAACACCAATCAATATTTGTCCTATGAGCTCATAAGACATGATACATGCTGTACTCTTCTAAAGGCCCACCCCCTTACCCATCAGGAGGGAAAATTGCTGCCTTCACTGAGGAGGTACACCACTGTCTTAGCCCCCAAAATAAAATCTTTATCTAGTACCATCTCCCATCCCCTCATCCATTTTTACTCCCATCCATCTACCCCTACTCATTCTCTTAAGTCTCACTGATCCAGAATGGTTCATGTAGAGATACTGAGCCCTTTGTAATGAAAACCAGCCAAGAAAGGAGATGAATACACCTTTAACTATAGGACCAGTGCGGTTATTTAGAAAGCAGTAGAGTCGGGGGCGTGGTGGCTCAGCCTGTAATCCCAGCACTCTGGGAGGCCGAGGCGGGTGGATTGTTTGAGCTCAAGAGTTTGGACCAGCCTGAGCAAGAGTGAGACCCTGTGTCCACTAAAAAAATAGAAAGAAATTAGCTGGACAAGTAAAAATATATATATAAAAAAATCAGTCGATAGGCCAGGCTCGGTGGCTCACGCCTGTAATCCTAGCTCTCTGGGAGGCCGAGGTGGGCGGATTGTTTGAGCTCAGGAGTTTGAATCCAGCCTGAGCAAGAGCGAGACCCCGTCTCTACCAAAAATAGAAAGAAATTAATTGGACAACTAAAAATATATAGAAAAAATTAGCCGGGCATAGTGGCACATAGAGGCAGGAGGATCCCTTGAGCGGTTGCTGTGAGCTAGGCTGACGCCACGGCACTCACTCTAGCCCCTGCAAAAGAGTGAGACTCTGTCTCAAAAAAAAAAAAAAAAATCAGTCGGGCATGGTGGCACATGCCTGTAGTCCCAGCTACTCAGGAGGCTGAGGCAGGAGGATCACTTGAGCCCAGGAGTTTGAGGTTGCTGTGAGCTAGGCTGACACCACAGCACTCTAGCCCGGACAGCAGAGTGAGACTGTGTCTCAAAAAAAAAAAAAAAAAAGAAACCAGTAGAGTCAAAGACAGGGATGTAGTTTTCTCAAGTATGTAATATACTATATGGTGCTTTCCTCAAAAGAGACTATAAGCCTTTGGAAAAAAACACAATAGCTTTAGAAGTGGTAAGGTATGTTTGTCTTTAGGAGACAATTTACCTCCTAATTTATAAATTAGGAGGTAAAATAGAGCAAGTTGGAGCTAAAGCACCCACCCTGGAGGATGACTAGGGAATATTAACCAGCAGAGTACTCCCCAGGCCAAGAAAAATGAGGGAGTCTTGCCAGAGGCTTATATATATTAAACTCATATAATTGATTAGAAATATACTGAGCATTTCATATCAAAAAGGACCAGTTAACTTTATAAAGAACTTCTACAAAGTAATTTTAAAAAAAACTTCTGGCTGGGCACGGTGGCTCATGCCTGTAGTCCCAGCTACCGGGGAGGCCGAGGCAGGAGGATCCCTTGAGCTCAGGAGTTTGAGGTCGCTGTGATCTATGACGATACCACAGCACTCTAGTAGCTGGGGCAACAGAGTAAGACTTCATCTCCAAAAAAAAAAAAAAATTTTTTTTTGAGTTCACTTACCCTTAACTCACTAATTTCATTTCTGGGAATTTATCCTATAGACACATTCATATGTCCAAAGCTACTTATTGCAGCATCGCTTATGATGACAGAAGATTAGAAACTACCTAAATTCCTGTCATATAAGGCACATAAATCATGGTACATTCAAATAATGGAATTATTTTAAAAAAAGAAGCAGACCTTTTGCTGGATTGAGCTAGTTGCCTCCTGTTACTGTGGAGGGGACTGACTTCATCCCCACTTTTTTTTTTTTTTTTTGAGACAGAGTCTTGCTCTGTTGCCTGGGCTAGAGTACCATGGCGTCAGGCTAGCTCACAGCAACCTCAAACTCCTGGGCTCAAGCAATCCTTCTACCTCAGGCTTCTGAGTACCTGGGACTACAGGCGTGCACCATGACGCCTGGCTAATTTTTCTATTATTAGTAGAGACGGGATCTTTCTCTGCTCAGGCTGGTCTCAAACCCCTGTCCTCAAGCCATGCTCCCACCTTGGCCTCCCAGAGTGCTGGGATTACAGGCGTGAGCCACCACACCTGGCCAAGACCTTGGTGTTAAGGCTATTTTCTGAGGCCTTTCAATCTCTTTTAGTTCAGAGCATTCAGCGAGCCAAAGCACCACATATTGGGGTATCATTTTCTGAGCCCCAACATCGGGAGTATAGGTTTTTAAAGAAGTTGGCAACCTAAGCTGCAGGAAGGACTTTGTGGGAAGGACCCTTCAACTCAGCCCAGTTGCCTTTCCTACGTTCTTCTCTTTGTGCCTCTTTCAGTACCCTGGGGTGGAGGTATGTGACTGCTGGCACTTGGGAACAACTTCTGCAATTCTCTAAGAATTGGAACTCCAGAAATTTGCAAAACCAACAAAGAATCTAGTCACATTCTTGAAAGGAATGGAAGTCTTATATAGATTCCCAGGTTTCAATTTTAGCTAAATTTTTTTCCTTTTGTTTTGTTTTATTTTGTTTTGAAGAGACAGGGTCTCACTATGTTGTCCAGGTCTTGAACTCCTGGCCTCAAGTGATCCTCCTGCCTCAGCTTCAAAGTAGTTGGGACTACAGGCACACACCACTGTGCCCAGCGTCCTGTCTTTTTCTATCTCTCTAATAAATATAAAGAGCTTACTGGAGCAATTCTTTATACTAAGTGCCAAAGCACTGCTGAATAAAGGAAAAGTATTCAGAACTACAGCTTCCAACCACCTTTTCCACAAATTGCTAACATTTCTGTTTGAGTCATTTTAGGCTTCTTGTCCCTGTATTCTGCTACTGCTGCTACTACTACTAATGATAATGATAATAATAGTAATAATAAAGGAGTCAGAGGGTCTTATTGGCCCTGAGCAAAAAAATAAAATATATGAATAGAACTCCTGAGAATGTGAGTAAAAGTGGGTAAATTATTAGCTATAGAAAGAAAGAGAGAAGCTAATACATTGCTTTTGTTTTCCTTGATGAGATTCATGTTTATAAAAGTTAAATAGAATGTGGTATATTCAGCCACAACGGAATAATATTAATAATATTTAGCCATAAAAAGGAATGAAGTAGTGATACATGCTATACCATGGATAAACTTTGAAGATATGCTAAGTGAAAGAAACCAGTCAAAAAGGACCATATATTGTATGATTCCACTCATATGAAATGTGTAGAATAGAGACAGGACAGGGATTAGCGGTTGCTTAGGGTGAGAGGAGTTGAGGAAACAGGGGTTAAAGAGTTTCTTTTAGAGGGAATGAAAATGTTCTATGATTGACCGTGGTGATGATTGTACCTATCTATGAATACACTAAAAAAAACCCTGAATTGTGTTTTAATGGGAGAGTTGTATGGTACGTGAATTACATCTCCATAAAGTATTTTTCAAAAATTATCCAGTAGCTTGTATTAGGATGGGATATTGGTTGCTTATTACCCAGCTTCTTCTTGGACGCTCCAGCCCCGCCTTGATTGACTTTAATCTCAAGCTCTGATTCATTTCCAAGGGCACTGAGCATGCTGTTCAATGTTCAGAGTTTAACAGAGAGAGACGAGGTGAGTCTCTGCTATGTTGCCCAGGCTGTTCTTGAACTGCCTTAAACTCTCTAACACACTCTTGATTCAGCCCCTATTCTGAGAATGCATTTAACACCAACATTCAACAAATGTTGAATTTAACGTGAGCGCTTGATCCACGCTAGGTCCTGTGGTGGGGACTCAGGTCAACAAGGGAGACAATGACCCTGTCCTGAGCTCTCAGACACTTCTTTTTCCTCTTCAAAGTCTGACAAAACCCACCACCAGCTCCCACCTCAGAATGCCAAAGTGAATTCTACTTCCTTTGGCCAAGCTCTTTCCTCCTCTTTTTGGTTCTAGGCACCCTATGGTCATTGTTATGTATGCTCACGGAACAATGGAATCTAATTTGCCTTTCTAAAAACCTATTTAAAGATCTGGACGGACAAGCAGATGGTAGATTTTATGAGGTAACTTTACAACTTTGACTGAGGGTCTTGGACTCCCACAAGACCCCTCCCTGAGTGAGTTAGCACAGCTGGCTGAGGGCTCCTCCCCTCCTCGCCCCTCCCTGGCCGCTCCTGCACTGCCCCCTCCCCACATCCCTTTCATTATCTCCCTACTCAGGCCTGTCACTGTACTCTCATCCTTCCTCCCTCCCCTGTGGGTTATCATCCTGACTCATGGAATTCTCTGGCAAACCCTATTTCAGATCCAAGTTTTAGAAAATAGGTGATAGTTGGATTGCCTCAGTGGTGCAGAAGATACATTATGTAGTTCATTTTCACCCCAAAGTCGGTGCCAACTGAATTAGTCTCCTGATTTATTAGAACAGCTTAAAGATAGGTGATCCAGTGTTCAATTCTCAAATGCTGAAAAGATAACAATTTGACTGATCAATTACTTTTCATTTGTGTTCAGGGAGCCCAATATCCGTAAGAATTGAGAGTCACTATGCTTACGCGACAATCAAAGCTACTTTGACTAAGAAATATGGTGAAGAGCCAGTGAGCTTGGGGTAGGTAGAGAGAGGGACACCTAGCGGGTGGCTCTGCCTGAGGCAGTAGCCCTGGGAAAGCTGGTTAAAGACAGGGAAGAGGACACTAACCACCAAGAAAATGTCTCTCTTGTGCACCAATGAATACCTGTTTGGCAAGGTAGAGTTTGGTTACAGCCGATCTCTTTGTCCTGGATTTGTACACGTGAAGGAGCTGCCAAGGGGCCAGGAGCCAAAGGAAGCCCAAGGGGATCCACACCAGAACGGTTTGCTCAAAACAAAGCGGCAGATCTGCCTCCGGGCTGTCCAGGAATGAGGAATTCTGGGGACCAAAAGGGAAGGATTGTTGGGTACATGCACTTTTGAAGACAGAAGACCATCCCCCAGCACACCCCACTGCTTCCAAACAATTTTAATTCAACTGCATACCCATACCCAGCCTTACCCTTTTAACTATCTGTATTTTCCTATACATCCCCATTGATACAGATTCATCATTTAATGACATTTAGTGACTTTTCTGGCCAACTCAATCTCTGAAAGCCTATCTTCCTGTGTTCTAAGTGAACTTCTGTACCAGCTGTTCTGAGTAAACCTTACCACTGCATTTGCCAAATTGTAGGAAGATGAGGAACTATTCCTTAATCCAAAGGAGAGAATAGTATCCTGGGATATAAAAATTTGTTTTTGTTCTAGTTTCTAGCACTAATTGAACTCCCTGGCAGATGTTTAAATATACAGGCACCAGACAGGTAGACATGCTTAGTCATGCCAAGACTTTTAGCTTCCTATGGCCCAGAGGGCTTACATCAGAACCAAAGAGGCCTGGCTAATTTCGACACAGCAGCAACAGCACTGTTAGATGGAAGGCTTATTTCCAGCAAGTTTTGTATCAGTCACTGCATTCTGCAATAAATGCAAGTGTGTTGTAGGGAGGCAGGATACCAGTTCTTATATCTTAGTTTCACATGAGGGTAGGTTTTTCTTTTCCTGTAAATATTTTTAAATTGTTTCATATGGCTATTTGTAGACTCTTTAAAGAAATGGTTGCGATGCGCCGCCCAAGATAATTTGCCAGATAATTCTCGGAAAAAATTCCCAAGAGATGGCCTGTCAAGACACTGGGGCCTAGTAAGCCTCACCTTCCTGTGGAATACGTGTGCTGGCCTTATGGGCCGTGGGGCCCAGGTTGTTTCTCACATATGAAGTGCTACCCACGTGCTATGCTATCTCAATCCTGCTCCTTTTATCTCTACATGAAATTGTCAGACTTTAGAATTCAGAAGAATTACCTAAGATATTTAAACTATGTTAATTATCCCATGTGATTCCGATGCTGATGCCAGGAGTTTGCAGAGGATACTTTTGCACTAAAATCTCACTAAAAATCTCTAAATCCAAAGTCCTTTCTCATTTTCTATTCCACTCAACCATTAGGTACTGCTGATTGCCCTCTCTCTTGAAATTCTCTGCTAGCTATGACTCCGTGATGCTATGCTATTCATGTTCACCCTCTAAGCAGTGCCTCTTCTTTTCATTTTCCTCTAAAAACAGTATTGCCTAATTCTACTGCTTCAAAAATTATCTCAGTGCTCATGATGCCCAAATTTGCATCCCTGGCCTCAACTTCTCGTCCATGTCATTAGCTGCTAGTTCTTCTAGAACACATCATTATCATTTCAATATCAACATATCGCAACAAGATTCAATCTGGACCTTCTCTTCTTCCTATCCCATAAATTATACAACAACAATTCCCCTTCCTAACACTGCTGGAATTAGAAGGTTTTCCCCTATTTCTCTTTAGAGAAGGCAATTTTGCAGCTAGCTAGTCAAAGAAAAGCGTTTGGGATACAATAAATATATATTAGAGAATAAATTATATTACCTTTCCCAGATATTATATCCCCTGGAGATACAATGAATTACCCTTTCTGAAAAAGCCCAAACCTTAGACCAACTGCACATCTAACTTTTCTGGTTCTTGTTTGTGGCCAGTCTTCTAATCTACCACTTGTTCTGAGTCTGAGAAGAGTCAACAGTTAAGAAAAATGTAAATTCTCACCCAAAAAGTAGAGTTGCAGAACTTCTCCAGCATGATTCCTGGAGCACTTCTGGAATGAAGACTCTTCTATGACTGTGTTATTTCTTCTCTACTCTTTTCCCTGAAGAAGGTGGAAGGTGAGTAGCAATGTGTTATCTCCCATTCTGATGTTCTGATGTTCCAACTAAAAGCAGAGCGCCTGACCTTTCATCTCAACAATTTAATAGTTAACTTTGCCTAGATGCATCTGATATCATCCCAGTGGATATACATGTGACTAAAGAGCCCCAAGCCCAGGTAGACTTACCAGTTGCCAAATATCACAAGCCTCTGTAAGAGTGTTTACCTATAAGGAAGCATGAAAGATGTCATCAGAGCTGGCTGACAAATCAGGAGAGTAATCCATAAAGGAATGCCAAAATGAGGAATAATCTCAGTTACTAATTTCATTGCCACTGTGGCAGTGTCAGCACACCTGGTTGGACAGCATTCAGTCCATCTGCTAAACATGAAAACAATAACTAAACAGTAAGAAAAGCCTAAAGCTGGAGGTAAATCTATAATACCAACTTGGAATGCCACAAGGGGCAGTCTGGGCCTTTGAGGACTTCCTGGAGAGTGCTGGTTTCCTCTAGAGATTGGGTGAGATTTACAAATAGTGTACTGGGAAGTAATTTGGTCAGAGATTTTGCAGATGCCAAGGCTGTACCAACTATTTTTTAATTCCTTGCACGTATGCCCCATCTGATGGAAGATAAGTGCAAACCAAAAAGTTAAAAGAAAAGGGGCCACAGGCAATCCCATTTGGCCAACATACATATCTAATTATCCATTTGATAATTGTTTAGCACCATTTTGTATCCACTTATCCTTTTCAGATTGGAGGGCATCAGCCTAATAATCAATAATATCAGACAGGGATAAGGGCAGAGTAACGAACTGAGTAGAAAAGGATAGGGAGGTTGCATATTTAGCAGCCCTGTCTGTTCTATCATTCTCTAGGGATGCAGTATCCATTTTTGGCTGCATATTTAGCAGCCCTGTCTGTTCTATCATTCTCTAGGGACGCAGTATCCATTTCCTTAGTGTGGGCTGGGCAATGAACAATAGCAATCTTAGAAGGAAGGTGAATAGCTTGCAATGGGGCACCAGTTATAGGCCCACTGGCAATAGAAGTGCCAGCAGAAGTTAAGAAATCACGAGATTTCCAAATTGTGCCAACTGCATGGCCAACTCCAAAAGCACATTTGGAGTCTGTTTAAATTCTGACAGTTTTTCCTTTTGCCAGTGTGCAAGCTCTAGTGAGAACTATTAAGTTCAGCAGCTTGTGCTGACTTTATAGCAGGCAGAGAATATGCCTCAAAGGTTTCACGTGGGGAAACTATAGCATAGCCAGTTATTATACTTCCTTTGAAATCCCGTTTACAAGAGCTGTCACAAAAGAGAAGTAAGTCCGGGTTGTCTAAAGGAATGTGCGAGGGATCCTCTCTTGGCTTTGAAACCATATCAACAGCTGTAAGGCAATCATGTGAAATGGAGTAGGGGTCTCCATCATCAGGGGAGAGGTGGGAGGGTAGCTGGGTTTAAAGTGTTGCAATAATGTATAATAATGGAGGGATTGGTTAATAAGGCTTGCTCATTGGTGGTCTGTCATCCGGTAGAGAGGTGCTATGAACTAGTAGGAGAGCAGACAGCATGGTGAACATGGAGGTGAACAGGGGAACCTAATGTAAGGTGCTGGCTTTGTCAATCAGGATGGCAGCTGCTGCTACTGCACGCAGGCATGGGGGCGCTCCTGCTGCCATGGGATCCAATTGGCATCAAAAATATGCTATAGGACAGATCTGAGAGGAAAAGGGCTGTCTTACAGTACCAGCAGCAATACATTATTTTCATGGCAATATAGCTGGAAAGGTTTATCAAAATTAGGTAAGCCCAGAGAAGGAGATGTGGATAATTCTAATTTTAGGGCTTTACAGGAGTTTAATGTCTGTGAGGGCCAGAGAATAGGCTCATGAATACTGTCTCGGAGGAAGGAATATAATGAATTCGTGAGAGCAGCAGAATTAGGTATCCATTGGCAGCAGTAGCCAGCTGCTCCTAGAAATTTATGTAGTTGTTTCTTAGTTCGGGGAGGAGGGATGGACAGGATTGACTCAAAAGCATTTTGGGGTGAGCTTTTTAGTGCCCTGAGATATTTCATGTCCTAAGTAAGTTAACAGTTGTCTGTGCCCACTGGAGTTTGGACTTGGAGGCCTTATGGCCTCCCTCTGCTACAGCCTTTAAAAGAATGAAAGAGTCTGAGAGGGCACCCTGCTCAGTCTCGTTACGGAGCGAAAGATCATCAACATACTGAGCAAGACTGAATCACTGGGTAAAGGTTATAGAGTCTAAATCAGCTTTGAGGATTTGAGAGAATATCAAAGAATATCACAGTACCTTGTATTCAGGTCCATGTTAATTGTCTCCCTCTGAAGGTAAATGCAAAGAGAAATGTGAGAAAGAGTGCAAGGGAATTGAAAAGAAAGGTGAGTAGAGGTCAGTTGCTGTGAACCAAACTGCATCAGCAGGAACTGAAGTAAGGGTAGTAGCGGGATTAGGCACACCGGGTGTTGAGGAATTACAAAGGAGTTTATGGCTCTCAGATCCTGTACAAATCAATAGATTTGACTCTCATCTGAATCAAATTTTCCTTGTGTGTGTTTTTTTTTTTTGTTTACTGGTAGAATTGGGATATTATAGGGTGAAATGATGAAGACGAGTACCTCTTCCTATAAGAGGGAGTCTACTATAGGTTCAATTCCCCATTCTGCATCTCATGAGAGTGGGTATTGGGCTACTGAAAGGAATGGTTTATTTCTTTTCCAGGAAACGTCTATGTGTTCTGCATTCACTCAGCAGCAGCCCGATCTCATTTGTATGATTTGCCCAGAGGCTATCTGTCCTATAAGACTGTATCTTTAGAGGAATTTAAATCAGACTAGGTCTCCATTAAGGAGAGCAAGAACTTCGGAGTTGGGTCTGAGGGTAGAGAAATAAAAACACTTTTTTCATTACATTGTATGGTGGCATTAAATTTACATAACAGGTCTCTACCTAAAAGGTTTACAGGTGAGGAGTCAGACATTAGAAAGGCAAGTTGGTTGTCCAGGGAACCTAGGGATATGGGGTGACCTGAGAGATAGATAATGAAATAGATTGCCCAGAGACTCCAATAGCTCGAACAGAATTAGAGGCTGAGAGGTAGAGATAATTCCTCTGATGGAAGTATCAATAGAATCAGTATCAATTAGAAAATCCAGTTCCCGATCCTCTATGTTAAGTTGAATGGTGGAGTCCGGGGTGCAACTGAGGATCAGTTGACCCCATCTATCAACGGCATATTGTCCCGCAAGAGGAGGAAAATGAAACTGCTGGGTTTGGGGCAGGGATTTCTTTTGAGTTTCCCTTTCTTTTAAGGGTCAGACAAGCATTTTTCCAATGTCCAGGTTTTCTGCAGTATCTTTAGACATCTCATAGGAATAGACTGTGACTGATCAGAAAAACAAGAGGATTTTCATCTATTTTCAGAGGACTGTTTTTGCTTCTGCAGGGATTCAACCTGCAAAGGACAGCAAATTTCAAATCTTTCTTCTTTTCTTTCTTTCTTTTTTTTTTCTCCTGCAAGCCATTTTCAAAAAACTGTCTAGCTGCTTCCATTATAACACTTAGAGGTTAACCAGCCCAGCCAACTATATTGTTTTGAATTTTTTTTTTTTATTTGGAAGTATATTTCCAACTAGGGCAGAAGTTAAAAGATTTCTGTGCTCTGGTGCTTCAGGATCTAATGCAGTAAGCTTCTGAAAAATTTGTATAAACCTCTCAATAAAAGCTTTAGGGTGCTCTCTGTCCTGGCATTTCTAGACCTACCCTGGGCCAGAAGGAAACATGCTGCCCTAAAGGAAAGGATCCAGTCCTGGCAGGATTCACCAACTGCTGACTAAAGAGCCCTTGGGCTTTGAATAAACATCAGAGGTAACCAGGCAACAGTCACCACTGACTTTGGGTGAGAATGGGCTGGTTTCAGGTGTGATCTGGTGCTGCGCTGGTGGCCATAAGGGAGTACCCACGTCACTCCTCCCCCAACTTCAGCAGCCCAGCACAGAGAGTGAGGGAAGAGAGACTTTGCCTGGTAATCCAGGGAATTCTCTTGTATCTTACCAAGGTAGTACCAAGCTCACGAAGATGGTACCACAAGGAATCTGCAAGAGCCACAGCATTACTGAGCTTGGGGCACCCCCGGTGCTGATACGGCTGTAGCGACCAGAGACTCAGACCACAACACTCAACTCCCTTTGAGTATCTGCTAAGCCTTCTCAAGAAGGATGGGTTCAAACAAACTTGGACTATGAAGATTAAAATAAATACCTAACTCTTCAATGTCCAGACATTAACAAAAATCCACAAGCATCAAGAACATTGAGGAAGATGCGACTTCACTAAACAAACTAAATAAGGTACCAGTGACCAATCCCAGAGTGACGGAGATAGGTGACATTTCAGACAAAGAATTCAAAATAGCTGTCCTAAAGAAGTTCAATGGACTTCAAGACAACAGGAATAGCAATACTTCTATCAGATAAAATAGATTTCAAGAAAAAAACTGTAAAAAGAGGCAAAGAACATCATGATATAATGATAAAGGGGTGAGTTCAGCAAGAGGGTATAACACTCTAAATATATATTCACCCAACACTGGAGCACCCAGATATATAAAGCAGATATTATCAGAGCTAAAGAGAGAGATAGACCCCAATAAAATAATTGTTGGAGACCTCAACACTCCACTTTAAGCATTAGACAGACCATCCAGACAGAAAATCGACAACGAAACATTGGACTTAGTCTTCACTACGAACCAAATGGACCTAATAGATATTTACGGAACATTTCATCCAACAGCTGCAGATTTCACATTATTCTTCTTAGCTCATGGATTATTCTCAAGGACAGACCATATGTTAGACAATAAAACAAGTCTCAAAAAACTCCCCAAATTGAAATAATATCAAGTATTAATATTTTCTCTGACCACAGTGGAATAAAACTTGACATCAATAACAAGAGGAACACTGGAAAATATACAAACATATGGAAATTAAACAGTATGATTCTGAATGACCAGTGGGTCAATGAAGGGATCAAGAAGGAAATTTAAAAATTTCCTGGCTGGGTGTGGTGGTATATGCCTGTAGTCCCAGCCACTTGGGAGGCTGAGGCAGGAGGATTACTTGACTTCAGGAGTTTGAGGTTGCAGTGCGCTGCAATGTCACCATTGCACTCTACCCAGGGCCACGGAGTAAGATCCTGTCTCAAAAAAAAAAGAAAAAGGAAATCAAACCTCCATACTCCCCCTTTCATAAAAATTTTAAAAATTAAAAAAAATTAACATGAATTTAATAACACATCAAAAAGATTATTCATCATGATCAAGTGGGATTCATCCCAGGGATGCAAGGATGGTTCAACATATGCAAATCAATCAATGAGATGCATCAAATCAACAGAACAAAGGACAAAAAACATATGATCATTTCAATTAATGCTGAAAAAGTATTAAATAAAATTCAACATCTCTTCATGGTAAAAACTCTCAAAAAACTAAGTATAGAAGAAACCTCAACACAATAAAAGCCATATATGACAGACCCACAGCTAGTTTCATACAAAAGGGGAAAAACTGAAAGCCTTTCCTCCAAGATCTGGAACAAGACAAGGATGCCCACATTCACCACTGTTATTCAACATAGTACTAAAAATTCTAGCTAGAACAATCAGACAAGAGAAAGAAAGGGCATACAAATTTGAAAAGAAGAAGTCAAATTATCCTTGTTTGCAGATGAAATGATCTTATATTTAGAGAAACCTAAAGACTACACTGAAAAACTATATAAACAAATTTAGTAAAGTTGCAGGATACAAAATCAACATACAAAAATCAGTCGCATATCTATATGCCAATAGTAAACAATCTGAACAAGAAACCAATTCCATTTATAATAGCTACAAAAAAAAATACCTAGAATAAATATTGTTGAAATGTCCATACTGCCCAAAGCAATCTACAGATTCAGTGCAATCCCCAACAAAATACCAATTACAGTCTTCGCAGAAATAGAAAAACTAATCCTAAAATTTATATGGAACCACCAAAGACCCAGAATAGACAAAGCCATCCTGAACAAAAAGAACAAAACTGGAGGAATCACATTACCTAACTTCAAATTATACTATAGAGCTATAGTAACAAAATCAGCAAGGTACAGGCATAGAAACAGATACATAGACCAATGGAACAGAATAGAGAACCTAGAAATAAATCTATGTATCTATAGTGAACTTATCTTCAACAAAATTGCCAAGAACATATAGTGGGGAAAGGACAGTCTCTTCAACAAATGGTGCTGGGAAACTGAATATCTATATGCAGGAGAATGAAACTAGACCTTTCTCTCTCACCATATACAAAAATCAAATCAAAATGGATTAAAGACTTAAATCTAAGACCTGAAACTATGAAACTACTAAAAGAAAGCATTGCAGAAACACTTCAGAACATTGTTCTGGTCTTCTTGAGTGATACCCCCAAAGCACAGGCAACCGAACTAAAATTGGACCAAAGGAATCACATCCAGCTAAAAAGCTTCTGCACAGCAAATAAAACAATCAACAGAGTGAAGAGACAACCTGCAGAACAAGAGAAAATCTTTGAAAACTACCTGTCTGACAAAAGATTAATTACTAGAACACATAAGGAGCTCCAACAACTTGATAGGAAAAAAATCAAATCTAATTTAAAAAATGGGCAAAGGATCTGAATAGACATTTCTCAAAAGAAGACACATAAATGACCAGCAGGTATATGAAAAAATGGTCAACATCATTAGTCATAGGAGAATGCAATATGTGTACACAAAGAGTGCAATGCGCACCACGCAATAGGATGGACATATTTGAAACCTGGACTGAGGGGGGAGGGGGGGCAAGGGCAACACACGTAACCTAAACATCTGTACCCCCATATTATGCTGAAATAAAAAAAA